>JAIFGZ020000418.1:0-258813 GCA_019925245.2 Oryza australiensis | reverse complement strand
AGTCCTTCTTGAAGGGTTACGCGGAGGCTACGCTAGCCGAAAACAAAACTTTTTACCGCGCAAACCAGGAACACTTGCAAGTAAGGGCCGATAGATCGTTACCGATTGGAGTAGAGTGCAGCGGAATAGCCAATCAGGGCAATCCGATCCGGAACAGTGTAGCCGATTCCCGGAGACAGCCGCCTCGCTCCGATGCGCCCGACCGCAGCCGATTCCACCACAGCCGATCGCTCCGATTGCAGCCGATCTGAAGCCGATCAACAGCGCGCAACGTAGTAGCGCCTCTACCGGTATCCACACGTCCGGGGACGAACGCCGTACACCCGTGTGCTAGCACGCGATGCAAGGCTAGGTTTTGGCTCGAAAGTGGGAGGGTTTCCGTGGAGATTGATCTCGACGACTTCATTGCACGCAATGCAATTGACGTATCACCGCTCTCCACCCCTCCTCCTTTATATAGAGTTGGCCGACGGGACTAGTGGCCGATTAGGACTCTATTTTGAATTGGATCTCATCCGTATCTCATAGAGTTGGCCGCCCACACGTCGTAAGCCCATAGGACTCTATCCGATCGGATCCCTATCCGATCGAGCCGTATCCGAGTCCAACTCGAATGCCCGTTCTTATCCCCTTAAGCGTGCGACCCGTAGGTTCAGTATACTTGGTTTCGGCTATAGTCTAACTTAGCCGACCGTCGGCTCGAGTCCAACTCGCCCGACCCACACGCGGCGCCTAGCAAGCACATATTGACACCATAGTATACAAGAATAATATCGGCTCGAACTCGTAATGTGTACACAAATCCCTTTGCCTCACGATACCGCTTAAGCTATAGGCAAGATGTGTGCCATCCCTTCAATAGCTTAACCATTCACTCGAACCGTATTGGATTATCTGTCCGTTGATTGACTCCTCAATCAACTTAGCATGGCCATGCATTTCCATAATCCATTACCTCGAGGGCCCAGAGATATCTCTCCAAAGGAGGGGCAAATTCCATCTTGATCACTCACATCCCACTCCATGTTTCATAGCAAACCCGAAAACTACCTTTATAACTACCCGAGCTACGGAATAGCGTTTGGTAGTCCCAAAGTAGGCTACTACACATGTTGGAATCCATGGTGATCTCAGGTCTAAGGACTTTGTACCAACACTACCTGAGACCAACTAATGGCACATTAATTCCTGTAGTGTCTCATGGTGGGTCTATCCAACAATGTGTTCTCCAACACATATGTCCATGTTTATTGATTTGGTATCTCCATACCCATGATCTATGAGACATGATCATCAATCAATAAACATGCCGATCTTAGAATCATATTTGTTCCAACAATATGACATATGATCAGGGATCGTTTAGAAATAGATTCATACATACAGAGTCTCATAAATAAGTCACGTACTTATTGATCAATACAAGATGTCTATTTCATGGAACTGAATAACACTTTATTCATTTATACATAAACATTGACGTGATATCCAACATCTCCATGTTGCCTCTAGGGCATATCACTAACAATCTCCCACTTGCACTAGAGTCAATCATGTAAGTATCTAATACCCATTGCTCTTGTGTGCGCCTCATGCTTCGGCCGAGGAGAGGTTTTGTCGCGGATCGGCTATGTTGAGATCCATTTGCACTTTGCATATCTTGACATCACCTCTGTCCACAAGTATGTGATATCGCCGAAGTATGTGTTTGGACTTCGATGTGACCTCGGCTCCTTGGCTTGCGCAATGGCTCCACTATTATCACAATAGAGAGACATTGGACCAGTCGTACTAGTCATCACACCAAGCTCAGAAACGAATTTCTTGATCCAAACAGCCTCCTTTGCAGCTTCCGAAGCAGCAATGTACTCGGCCTCCATTGTAGAATCAGCAACAGTATCCTGCTTGGAACTCTTCCAGCTGACTGCGCCTCCGTTCAGGCAGAACACGAACCCAGATTGCGATCTATAATCATCCTTGTCTGTTTGGAAGCTAGCATCGGTGTAACCACTTACAACGAGCTCTTCTTCACCTCCATAGACTAGGAACATATCCTTAGTTCTTCTCAAGTACTTAAGGATATTCTTTACGGCAGTCCAGTGACCTTCACCTGGATCTGACTGGTATCTGCTCGTAGCACTCAAAGCGTACGAGACATCTGGGCGTGTACAAAGCATGGCATACATGATGGATCCAATTGCCGAAGCATATGGAACCATACCCATCTTATTCCGCTCATCATGTGTCCGAGGACACCGATTCTTGCTAAGATTAATGCCATGTGACATGGGCAAGAAACCTTTCTTGGAATCATGCATGTTGAACCTTTTCAACACCTTGTCAATGTATGTACTTTGGCTTAATCCAATTAGCCTCTTGGATCTATCTCTATAGATCCGAATGCCCAATATATATGCTGCCTCCCCTAAGTCTTTCATGGAAAAACTATTTTTCAATGAAGACTTGACGGATTCTAGCATAGGGATATCATTTCCAATCGTAATATGTCATCCACATATAAGATTAGAAATACAATTGCGCTCCCACCGACCTTTTTGTAAACACAGGCCTCTTCTTCATTTTTGATGAAACCAAACCCTTTGATTACTTCATCAAAACGAATATTCCAACTCCGAGATGCTTGCTTCAATCCATAAATGGATTTCTGTAGCTTGCATATCTTTCCAGCGATTCGGATCGACAAAACCCCGAGGTTGTATCATGTATACATCCTCGCTTAGGTTTCCATTTAGGAAAGCCGTTTTGACATCCATCGCCATATCTCATAATCGAAATATGCAGCAATCGCTAGGATAATCCGAATATATTTAAGCATTGCGACGGGCGAGAAGGTTTCATCATAATCAACTCCTTGAATCTGTTTAAAAACTTTTCGCCACCAATCGCGCCTTATAGATGTGAACATTTCCATCCATATCGGCCTTTTCTAAAAAACCCATTTACACTCAATGGTTTTGACACCATCAGTGGATCAACCAAGTTCCAAACTTGATTGTCGTACATGGATTCTATTTCGGATTTCATGGCTCCAAGCCACTTGTTGGAATCGGGTCCCACCATCGCTTCCTCATAGGTCTTAGGTTCATCGTTGTCCAACAACAATATATCACATTGTTCCGCACCTATGTACTGTCGGGCGCACGACGTGATCTTTCGACCTCCATGGGACCGGTGTATCTACAACGGTGGCGCAACACTTTGTTCCTCTTGTTGTGGTTCCGTGGTCACGAAACGTTTTCGGTGTTTCTTGAACTTCTTCAAGATGCACCCTGCTCCCACTAACCCTTCTTGAAAGAAACTCTTTCTCCAAGAAGACACCATGTCGGGCGACAAACACTTTGCCTTGTTCCCGATTGTAAAAGTAATATCCCTTAGTTTCCTTAGGATATCCCACAAAGAAGCACTTGTCGATTTGGGTGTGAGCTTGTCGATCAGAAACGTTTTACATAAGCTTCGCATCCCCAAATTTTGAGAAAAGACAAACTAGGGGGTTGCCTGTCCATATCTCATATGGTGTCTTTTCAACCGACTTAGATGGAACTCTATTTAGTGTGAGCGCAGTGTTTCAAGAGCATATCCCCGAAGGATAAGGGAAGATCACTTTGGCTCATCATCGACCGCACCATGTCCAACAAGGTGCGATTTCTCCGTTCGGACACCCCATTCCATTGTGGAGTTCTGGCGGAGTCAACGTGGAACAATTCCACAATCTTTCGATGATTACCAAACTCTTGGCTCAAGTATTCTCCTCCACGATCCGATCGTAGAAACTTGATTGTTTTCCCTAAATGATTATGTACTTCATTCTGGAATTCTTTGAACTTTTCAAAGGATTCGGACTTATGCCTCATTAAGTAGATATAACCATATCTACTAAAGTCATCAGTAAAGGTAATGAAGTACTAATAACCACCTCGGCCGTTGAGCTCATTGGTCCACATACATCGCATGTATGAGTGCCAACAAGTCACTTGCTCTTTCACGTGTCCCGTGAAAGGTGCCTTTGTCATCTTACCAAGTAAACAAGACTCACATGTCTCAAATGATTCAAAATCAAAAGAGTGAAGCAAACCATCCTTATGGAGCTTCTCCATGCGTTTCTTATTTATATGGCCTAAGCGACAATGCCCGATAAACGTGGGGTTTATATCATTAGAGAGTTGCCTTTCGTATTAATGTTATAGATGGGAGACGCTTCAAGATTCAAAACGTATAATCCATTCACCAATGGAGCATGAAAATAGAACATATCTCGAGATATATTGAACAACCATTGTTCATTGATCTAAAATCATATCCTTCCGCTTGGAAACATGAAGCGTAAATAATGTTTTGACATAGTGTTGGAATACAATAACAATTATTCAATTCCAAAACTAATCCTGAAGGTAGATGAAGTGGTACTCGTGCCGACAAGAATCGTAGCAACGCTTGCTCCATTGCCGACGCGCAGTTCACCTCGCCCCTTCTCAAGCCTCTACTTCTTCTTATTCCCGCAACGACTTGCAAATATGAGCTACCGATCCGGTATCAAATACCCAAGAGTCGAGTAGGTGAAGTAGCAAGATTAATGTCTATAACATTAATACCTAAAGCGAAATCGTACTTTGCTTCATTTTGAGATCCTCCATGTACTTCTTGCGTTTCTCTTCCAGTGGCTGTCTCCTTGCAATAGAAGCAAACGACATCGATGCCGCCGACCCCTTCTTGCCCTTCTTTGCATTGGAGGCACTCGCGATCTCATCGGGAGTTAACTTCCTCTTGGTGCAAAGTTTCTTGACAGTGGTTTGCGCTTTGCCTTCGCATCATCATCACATGATGACCGTTTTTCTGATACTCTCCTCACTGTCTTTAGCATCCCATGCAATTCAGCCAAGGTCCTATCCATATTGTTCATGTGATAATTTAATATGAATGGCTCGGCTCGGAGGGAGCGACCGGAGAATCACATCGAGCCAACTCTTGGCTAAGGGGAAAACCTAGTTTTTCCGGACTCTCAATGTAGCCAATCATTTTTATCACATGCGGATCGACGGGATTCCCTCAATAAGCCTGCACGCAAACAAGGACTTTGAGGTGTTGAACCTCTCGGCCCGAGCTTGGTTCTCAAACATGCCACGCAGTCCCCGAATAATAGTGTGAGCATCGCTGCTCTCATATTGCTTCGAAGCTCGGGGGACATTGTAGCAATCATGAGACAACTTATATCTAGGGCATCATTAGTGTGCTTCTCGTAAGCCCTCCGTGCGCTTGCAGAGTGGCATTATTAGGCAAATCCTCGGGATAGGGTACTTCAAGAACGTACTCCTTACGCTCTTGCTTGAGAACAATTCTCAAGTTGCGATACCAATCCATAAAGTTTGTTCCATTTAATTTTTCCTTTTCGAGAATAAATCGCAAATTAAAGGTACTGGGTATAGTATTAGCCGCCATTTATTCTACAACGATGTAAAAGCAAAGTTTAGCACAATGTTTATGCTATGTCTATTGTTAAACAATTTAACATTAGACTCTCATTACGTATTTTCCACCTTCCCTCTAGGTTACGTATTGGGTCAAGATCCACATGTTAATTAATTTTCTAGTGAGCTTTGGCATCACCGCTAGAAAATTAGTAACATCGGTAAACAACACCTTGCTAATCACATCTCTATGTGACTCTTGCTGTTGGTGTGGCATCTCCATGCCCCGGCGCCAACCTATGCCCCAGGCCCAAAACTGTTTTGATAGCCTTGTTAAGTGAACCAAATGCTCCGCTATATGTCCGACATATACCCCTCGTGTTATGATAGAGAATGGCACTCGCTTTGTGCACCCACTATTGACGAGCATAACGGTGACGGGTGCAACATTTGGAAGGGCATCATTACTACTTAATATTGTGAGGGATGCTATCCTATCAAACAAACATATCACATATGAAAGCAAGAAGAATAGCATATAATGAAATAGTATGGCCCCCTTCACATGGTGATCTCCATCTCCATGCCGGTGTACAGGATCTCCATCTTCATCACCGTTCTTTCGAGTGCCGAATGCTTGATTTCTTCAAACTAAGCTACTACTATAGAAGCTCTAATTGAAGATTACATCGACTCGCAAGTCGTGAAAGAATAGTACAAGCATTGCATGTATGAAAGAATATTACAGGATTGCACATATGAAAGAATATTACATGCATCACATGCATCTCATACATACAATAGGGCCATACCATCTCAAAGCATTCTCTCGCAAAAAAAGTTAGGCGTAGAAACGTTTTCTACTTATCGCAGAGCTACGGCATCGAGACAACCTATAAGGGGGTACATGGAAATTGCTTCGACGTAATCACATTACGCCGTTCCGATACACTATCAAGGAACGCAATTACCATTAACTCTCCTCAACGAGATCCCATAAAACCGATTGATCTAATCAACCCGTGCGCAAAACTTGTTCCGATCCTATCTAAAACCCGAACTAAGCAAGATTAGCTCGATACCACCGAAGGGTTACGCGGAGGCTACGCTAGCCGAAAACAAAACTTTTACCGCGCAAACCAGAACACTTGCAAGTAAGGGCCGATAGATCGTTACCGATTGGAGTAGAGTGCAGCGGAATAGCCAATCGGGGCAATCCGATCCGGAACAAGTGTAGCCGATTCCTGGAGACAGATTCGCCAATCGCGATTCGAGTCGTCCGGCCGCGTTCTCACGCCTCGCTCCGATGCGCCCGACCGCAGCCGATTCCACCACAGCCGATCGCTCGATTGCAGCCGATCCGGCCGATCAACAGCGCGCAACGTAGCAGCGCCTCTACCGGTATCCACACGTCCGGGGACGAACGCCGTACACCCGTGTGCTAGCACGCGATGCAAGGCTAGGGTTTGGCTCGAAAGTGGGGAGGGTTTCGTGGAGATTGATCTCGACGACTTCGTTGCACGCAATGCAATTGACGTATCACCGCTCTCCACCCCTCCCTCCTTTATATAGAGTTGGCCGACGGGACTAGTGGCCGATTAGGACTCTATTTTGAATTGGATCTCATCCGTATCTCATAGAGTTGGCCGCCCACACGTTGTAAGCCCATAGGACTCTATCCGATCGGATCCCTATCCGATCGAGCCGTATCCGAGTCCAACTCGAATGCCTGTTCTTATCCCCTTAAGCGTGCGACCAGTAGGTTCAGGTATACTCGGTTTCGGCTATAGTCTAACTTAGCCGACCGTCGGCTCGAGTCCAACTCAGCCGACCCGTCAACATGCGGCGCCTAGCAAGACATATTGACACCATAGTATACAAGAATAATATCGGCTCAACCTGTAATGTGTACACAAATCCCTTTGCCTCACGATACCGCTTAAGCTATAGGCAAGATGTGTGCCATCCCTTCAATAGCTTAACCATTCACTCGAACCGTATTGGATTATCCGTCGTTTATTGACTCCTCAATCAACTTAGCATGGCCATGCATTTCCATAATCCATTACCTCGAGGGGCCGAGAGATATCTCTCCAAAGGAGGGGCAAATTCCATCTTGATCACTCACATCCCACTCCATGTTTCATAGCAAACCCGAAAACTACCTTTATAACTACCCGCATTCGGAATAGCGTTTGGTAGTCCCAAAGTAGGCTACTACACATGTTGGAATCCATGGTGATCTCGAGGTCTAAGGACTTTGTACCAACACTACCCGAGACCAACTAATGGCACTTTAATTCCCGTAGTGTCTCATGGTGGGTCTATCCAACAATGTGTTCTCCAACACATATGTCCATGTTTATTGATTTGGTATCTCCATACCCATGATCTATGAGACATGATCATCAATCAACGAGACATGTCGATCTTAGAATCATATTAGTTCCCATAATATGATATATGATCAGGGATCATTTAGAAATATATTCATACATATCGAGTCTCATAAATAAGTCACGTACTTATTGATCAATACAAGATGTCTATTTCATGGAACTGAATAACACTTTATTCATTTATACTTAAACATTGACGTGATATCCAACATCTCCATGTTGCCTCTAGGGCATATCACTAACACTTCTCAACTACCTGTGTTGTACAAGGCGTGCCAGTTGGTTTGATCTCTTAACCAACATGAAAAATACAGATATATGCATTAAGTATTAAGTTAGATCCTACTGGATCAGCTGCAAGAGTCAATTTACATATATATGCTATCCCGAAGTGTATTTAAACTAAGTGACTAGCATAGATCGGCTGCGCCGAGACAGTATTAACCACTTGATCCAAATATACAATCGGATAATAAATATATGTTTTGACAGTCTAGCCAATACCGTAAGTCCAACTGTGAATCGGCTAGTACTCTGATTTATCTTATGAAAAGATATTGATCTGAGCTAAATGCGCTAAACCTAGATCAGTCTGCTGTCGGCTGTAGCTAACAAACTGATTCTGGCTTAGGGAATTTAACTAGAGCAAGATCTTAATATAAGATGCGGTTTTAATAAACCTGATAATAAATATATCAAAAGAATATTAAAACAGATAAGGCCGGCTGAAACCCCGGCACTGTCTCTAAACATATGCATCTAGCCGAATAGATCGTAAAAGCTCAAAAACGACTTAATAGATCAATATTGATGCAGCATTAAGTATAAAAAAACAACCAGATCTACTGTAGCGGATGTAAATACCTCGAGACAGTGGATATCGCATATAATCTAGGCCAACCTTTAGATCTAGCTCTATCGGCTACTGATTCTTGACAGAAACAAGCCGATGTCAAGACAGATCTAAATATTGTTCTGGATTATATGTGATATATGATAACTAGCACAACATAAACCATCAAATTTAGAGTATCATAGCGATGGAAGCACTAAATTTGATGAGATACACCACTAATGACAAACATTTACCTTAAATCGGGATCAAAACGATGCAGCCCGAAGCAGGATCAATTGTTCGTCTGAAGAAAAAGGAGGCGATGCGCCGAAGGTTGTATTGAATGTGTATTGTTATAATTTACAGGGATCTCAGGTCCTATTTATACCCAAGAATAACATTATCTGTACAAACCCTTGTCTCTATCTAAACTACTATTTGAAATATGGCAATATCCCGGGATAAGGACCCTTGCTGCATTACAATAAACAGTCTTAACAAATTTCTAATTTACAGATACAATTGTCGTTACAGGACTCTATCCATAGATGGCAATATCTTTTAACGCACAATTTGGGAACTGAATCTTCTATTTATCTTTAAGCACTTTCATCGAAAACGGTTTTACCCTCTCCTCTGACTAAGCATCGGCTATCGGCTATCCCTGTCCAACTCAACCTTAGCCGATTGACCTCGTAGCCGATTGTGTCACCCAGCCGATTTGATCATAGCCGATGCGGCCTCTGTTTCTCCGCAGACTATTCTCCCGATCTGATTCCACTTCAAATTCGACCTTGAACTTAGGGATTTAGTTACCAAATTTGGTCGTTAACATTTATATATCGAAGAGAGCCAAGATTTGCCTCAACCAGTAAAACGGCCTCCTGTCCATAGACTAGCTCAAAAGGGGTTACCTTGGTAGAACCATGTTTAGATATGCGATGTGCCCAAAATGCCTTAGAAAGCACCTCATGCCACCTCTTGGGATGTTCCTCGATATTCTTCTTAACCAATTTCAGCAAAGTTTTATTACTGGACTTGGCTTGTCCATTAGCCTGAGCGTAGTAAGGAGAAGAACTCAATAATTTAATACCATAAGATTCGGCAAAATTCTTTACCTCTTTGGACATGAAAGAAGCTCCTTGATCTGTAGTCAACGTCTGAGGAATGCCGAATCTATGTATGATATGCTTCAAAATAAAGTCAATTACCTCCATATGAGTCATATTCTTTAGCGGCACGGCTTCGGCCCATTTAGTAAAGTAATCCGTCGCAACTAGCAGGAACCGATGCCCTTTCGATGACAAAGGATAAATCTGACCAATGAAATCCAAAGCCCAACCTCGGAACGGCCATGGTTTAATAATAGGGTTCAACACCGTAGCCGGTGCCAGTTGAACATTGCCGAACCGTTGGCAGGCTTCACATCCTCTATAATATCTAAAACAATCATCAATCATTCTCGGCCAATAGAACCCTACTCTCCTAAGCAACCAATTCATCTTATGGGCCGATTGATGTGTTCCACAAATACCCTCATGTACCTCTCCCATAGCCACTTTAGATTGATCACTATCTAGGCACTTCAATAATACCCCATCTATATTTTGGCGATACAAATCTCCATCGAGCAAAGTATACTTAAATGCTTACCGCCGAATCTTCCGATCAACCTTAAGGCTATGATCTTTTAAATATTGGATCAAAGGTACTCTCCAATCCTCTGCTGTTTCCATGGCACAAAAGTCCGAATTCAAATTAAATTCGATCTCGCATCGGTGAAATCGTGCCCCCAAAGATCCTCTCGTGAGGCCGGTCGACCGGCCAAGCAAGGCGGTCGACCGGCCACCACCACACGGCCGACCGGCCACACGAGCACCGGTCAGACCGCCGGCCATCCTCAGTTAGACCGGCAACAGTGCGTCGGTCAAACCGCCTACGATCTGCATCTTTGCCAATTTCGTTCAAAGAATTATAATCAAGCACCGGTTTCTCTAGTATGAAAAATACTCCTCTTTTATATAACCAGATGTTTGTTGAGCCAAATCATTTGCCCTAGAATTTTCATTTCTAGCAATATGCCTAATAGCAAAATCATCAAAATTGGAAATAATATCAAAGCATTGATCAAGATACCTATTTAACGACCCATCGAAGCACTTGTAAACTCCAGCTACTTGTTGCACCACCAACTCTGAGTCACCAAATGCTTGTACGTGTGTAGCTCCAACGATCTCCATCACTTGAAAACTGAATAACAAAGCATTGTATTCGGCTTGATTATTTGTAAATAATACTCCAACCGAACCGCTGCCTCAAAACATTGACCATTGGGCGAAATTAAAACTACACCTATACCTTGACCCTCCTTACATGAAGAGCCATCAAAATAAATCTTCCAAGGTGTAACACTAAGCAAGCAGACCTCATCTTCATAAGCAATATCCACATGATGGTCTACTATAAAATCTACCACAATTTGGCCTTTCATAGATTTTAACGATTCATAAGCCAAATCATACTCAATCAATGTATATGCCCACTTGCCAATTCTCCCACTTAGAATTTGCCTTTGCAACATATGCTTAACGACATCAGTCTGACAAGCAACTATGCATGTACTAGATAACAAGTAATGACGCAACTGGTACAAGCATAGTATAAACAAAGACAAAGTCTCTCTACAAAAACATACCTTGTTTCGACATCTAAAAGACAACGGCTCAAATATGTGATTATGTATTCTTTGCCATCTTCTTCTTGTGTCAAAACGGTTCCAATAACTTTGTCTTCAGCAGTGATATACAGCCGAAACAAAATTTCGGCTTTAGGAGCTCGCACCATGGGCGGAGTCGATAAATATTTTTCCAAACCCTCAAATGCCTCCTGTTGTGCTGTCCCCCAAGTAAAATCGGCTTCCTTTTTCAAACGCAAAATAGGAACAAAAGCATTGATTTTTCCTGCTAGGTCAGATATAAATCTCCTCAAGTAATTCACCTTACCTGGCAACTTCTGAACTTCTCTCTTGCATGTCGGCGCTTTAAAATCTTGAATCTTTTCAACCTTCTTAGGATCAATCTCAATCCCTCTCTCATGTACCATGAATCCCAAGAACTTTCCCGTCGACACACCAAAAGCACACTTGAGTGGATTCATCTTCGAACCATACTGACACATCCTCTCAATAGCTAATCTCAAATCGGCTATATGACCATCCATACCATCCGATTTGACGACAATATCATCAATATAGATTTCTAGAATGAAACCTAGAAAATCATGGAAAATCAAGTTCATCGCTCTCTGATATGTCGCGCTGGCATTCTTTAACCTGAATGTCATGACGACCCACTCAAACAACCCAACGAATCCTGGACACCTAAAAGCCGTCTTATACATATCCTCTTTTGCCATAAAGATTTGATTATAGCCGGCATTGCCATCGAAAAAGATAATCACTCTATGACCCAAGGCATCATTTATTAACATGTCGGCTATAGGCATAGGATACTCATCTTTAGGAGTGGCCTTATTTAGATCTCTAAAATCTGTGCACACTCTAATATTGCCGCTCCCTTTCTTTTCTACCGGTACTATGTTAGACACCCACTCTGCATACCGGCATGGCCTAATAAACCCCGTCTTCAATAATCGGTCTATCTCTTCTTTGACACAATCATATATGAGAGGGTTAAAGCGACGAGGGGGTTGTTTATAAGGCCTAAACCCTGATTTTATCGGAAGCCGATGGTCGACAAGTTCACGGCTAAGTCCCGGCATCTCATGGTATTCCCATGCAAAGCAATCAACGTATTCTTTAAGCAACTCGATTATCTTAATCTTATAATCGGCTTTCATGTTTTTATTTACAAAAGTCGGCCTTGGAACACTTCCATCCCCTATGTCCACTTCTTCTAATGGATCGGCCGATGTAAACCCTTGACCAAGTTTTTCTACTTCGTCAAAATCTTCTATGGTCTCTCCAATATCATTCATTGTAGACCGATATTCTTGTACCCTCTTCTGTAACCATTCTAAATTGGTTGCTTTATTCATCATATAAAGTAATATCACCTAGCCATGCTAAACTAGCCGGCTTTACAAAATTAGGTACAAAACCATCCTTAGAAAGATCTAACCCTGACAAACACTGCATATCTCCATGTTTCCATCCTACTGAAACATCGGTCGTTGCAACCTCAGCCGATGTGTCTGCTTGGACAACCTCAACATCATCACCGTCCCATTGAATTAAACATTGATGCAAGGTAGAAAGAACACAGCAGTTGGCATGAATCCAACAACGCCCCAAGATAAGCCTGTAGTTACCTTGCACATCGACGATGAAGAAGGCGGTAGGCAATGTCTTGTTACCCACCGTGAGCTCCACAGATAGGATCCCCTTAGCCTCAGGTTATTCACCATTGAAGCCGTTGAGCAACATGTTGGTTTTCTTCAACTCATCCTCCTCACGACCCAACTTCTTGAAACAGTGAATAGGGCATCAGGTTCACAGCAGCGCCTCCATCCACTAGCATCCTAGAGACCGGCTTTCCATCAATATGGCCCATAAGATAAGGAGGCTTTTCATATGACGGTTAGATTCGTTGGGTTTCTCAAAAACCGCGTCTCTTGGACCTAATGAGAGTTGAGCCACCTCAGCCTCCTCCATGGCACAGAACATGGGCAACATGCACACCATACTGATGTCCATGCTCTCTCCCAGTGATGATTCCTTAGCTGATTGTTCATCCTCTTCCCGAACAACCACCGGCTCTTTACCTTTTGTAGATTTGGACTTCCATACCTTCATCGGCGGTGGCCGCAACTCCTCAAACTCCATATCTCTCCGCTCTTCAGCTTCCTTTTCCTTTAGCTTGGAAGCCCGAAGACGCTGTAATCTCCTTTTCTGTGTGTCAAATCCTTAGGCATCCACCTTGGATTCGGCTCTGTTTCGGGAGGCAAGTAATGTCGCCCGTTATTTTTTCGCGAAAAGGAAGCCACATTAGAACTTCCCCGGACAGAACGTCGGTCGACCGCCCGTAGCCGGCCGGCCTTGTGCCTACGTCCGACGGGCCGAGACCTGTCGACCGGAGTAGGGCGCGGTCAGCCGCCTGAGGGCTCGATCAGACCGGCCAAAGAGCTGCAGTCAGACCGGCCAGGGGGCTCGGTCAGACCGTCTACAGAGCTACGGTCAGACCGGCCAAGATGTTCGGTCTAACCGTCCTCTTGTGCAGTACCCTTCGCGGCTTCAATTCGATTGCCAAATACCATCCTAGCCTGCTCTCCAGATGGTATTGGCACATCGTAAGATCCTATCTTGACGGTGATCGCCTTCGAAGCCCTCTCCTCAGCCTTAGCATGCTTGTGTGCCCTCTTCTCCCCATCAAACCGGTTTTTTAGTAAAAACCGGCTTCCATTCGAAGTGGACGCATGCTCCTGTGGCGACCTCTTCTCCCTTCTCCATCCTTGACGACCCTGCATTGTAGGCACGTGATTGTACATGGGTGGGGGTGCCCCCCAAGGCATGAAGTAAGGGAAAGGATAACCTAGTGGCGGCATTGGGCAAGGTCCCCACGGCATGACTTGAGGACAATACGGGAATGGCGGCTCTAACGCCCTTGATGAACGACCAAATCGCTCCCTAGGAGGCGATCTTGGCCTCTTGCCCTTAGCATGCCCCTTCTCCGTGCTCCTCTTCTCGTACTTGCTAAGGAGCATGTCAAAGGTCACCTTTGGCTTCCAGGGTTTCTTTGACGTTGAAGCTTTACCCTCGTTTCTCTTCCAAACATCAACCTCCGGACTCTTCGGCACAAGCATCTTGGGCCTAGGCTCTCCAACGACAACCTCTTTTCCCTTAGTAGATTCAGCTTGCTCCGGCCGGATCAACACCTTCTTGCCGTCGAGATCAACGACATTAACAAGGAAAGGGTCGCTTTCAAGCTTCATCTTGGCACCCTCAGTGAATTTCAATCGTCCTTCTTCTATGGCCGATTGAACCTGTCGACAAAAAACATTGCACTCATTAGTAGAATGAGAGTAAGAATCATGCCACTTACAGTAAGAGTGATGCTTTAATTCTTTCGCCGAAGGTATGACATGGCCTTTAGACAATTTAATTTGCTTTTCTTGCAAAAGATAATAAAAAATCTTATCAAACTTGGCCACATCAACACTATACTTAATCTCGCTTTGCCGATCCTTGCGAGGAGTCGGCATCAAGCTAGAACAAACAAAAGGCTTGTTCTTATTAGTCCAAGACCACTCAGCAATGTACATATCATTATCGCCCTCATCAACATCGGAATCACTATCAAGGCAATCAATCATGCTAACATGGGGTTTTTTGTCGCTGGGCCTAACAAACCTTTTGTATCTCTGACCCGGCTTTCCTGAGCCAGAGCCTTCTGCATAACTTGACTAACGTCCAGAAATTGCTGGCCATCTAACATCTCCTTAATTGGAGCAAGTAAACAGCTAAAAGCAAGATCAGCCAAATCTCTTTCAGTTATACTTAAACTAAAACATCGGTTTCTAGCATCCCTAAACCTCTTAATGTAATTTGTGACAGATTCATTATATTTTTGCCTACTGATGTCAAATCACAAAGCCTAAGCTCAGTTTCACCAGTATAAAAATAATCAGTTTGGGAGCCGATCAGGCTACAGTGGCCATCGGGGAAGTACATGAAGGAATCTGTGGCACGCATCAATCGGCCCACAAAATGAAGTGGCTACTTCACCGAGCAGGGTATTTCTGGCCGACGATGTTGGGAGATTGTTTCAAGTATTACAAAAGGGCTGCCAGGATTGTCAGAAGTTCAGCGCCATACAACGAGCACCAACATCGGCTATGAACCCAATTATCAAGCCATGGCCGTTCAGAGGATGGGGCATTGATATGATCGGCCAGATCAATCCACCCTCAAGCACAGGACATAAATTTATCCTGGTGGCGACGGATTACTTCACAAAGTGGGTGGAGGCGATCCCCCTCAGAAAAGTGGATTCTAAGGACGCAATCGAGTTTGTCAAAGAACACATCATCTACCGATTAGGCGTTCCACAAACAATAACAACAGACCAGGGATCTATCTTTGTATCGGATGAATTCGTTCAGTTTGCCGACGGCATGGGGATCAAGCTACTTAATTCTTCGCCGTACTACGCACAAGCCAACGGGCAAGCCGAGGCCTCAAACAAAAGTTTGATCAAGTTGATTAAAAGAAAGATCTCTGAGTACCCTAAACAATGGCACAGCCGATTAGCCGAATCACTGTGGGCGTATCAGATGGCATGCCACGGGTCAATTCAAGTCCCTCCGTACAAACTGGTCTATGGACATGAGGCAGTGCTACGATGGGAAAGTGTCGTCGGCTCAAGGAGCATTCAACTATAGGATCAACTGACAACCGACGATTATTAACACCTGATGGTGGACGAATCGGAAGATTTAGTTTTATCTAGGATGAGGGCCATAACGAACGAGTAGCCAGACATTATAATAAAAAGGTGGTGCCTAAATCTTTTGAGGAAGGCGAGCTCGTTTGGAAATTGATACTGCCGATCGGATCTAGAGACAACATGTTCGGCAAATGGTCATCAAATTGGGAGGGCCTTTCAAGATCCACAAATGCGTCTCTAAAGGAGCTTACATGCTAAAAGGATTGGACGGAGAGGTATTTGGAAGGGCTCTTAATGCAAAATACCTAAATAAATACTACCCAAGCTATGGATCAACTCGTGATTCGGCTATGGTTACTTCAGCCGATTTACGACAGCCGATGTCTTACATTAACAAGGCATCGCCTTTAGGCATTTTTATGCAACATTTTTTGCTAAGCTTTCTACGATCGGCTCATGATTGGCCGAATAGGGACGGCAAGGATGCGCGAACGGCTCGAACTCACAATTTTGTCGACACCGAAGCTATCAACAAAACTCGGGGGGCATATACGTACACAAGCCGATTGCAAAATCGGGCCGATTGCAAATATCTGAAGAAATATTACCCCAGTATTTGGGTCGATGCTTGAATCAGTGTGACAGTCGCCGACTTTTATTCATAATCGGCATGAAGCCGATTTTGATTACATGTCTCCTAGATAGTCTCTGATGGCCGCCAGGGCCCGGTCGACGGCCTCTGGACATTCTCTCTCCAAAGAATCCAAGATCAAATCCTCTAGCCTAGTGACTCTTACATCAAATACTCTAAAGCAGCCCTTTTCTTCTGGGCGATCGGCTGGCACACCTGTCCTCGTAGCAATGAGGCCAGCTTCGGCGCCTCCTAGCCGATGGCCGACGGAGCGAGGCCGCCCCCATCCAGAACACCTAGATGGTATTCAATGGGGTGCCCGGAGTCGCTCACTGTCAGCCGCTCCATCTCCGTCTCCTGCAAACCAAAGGGCAAATGATAATCGGCTGTGTCAGCCGATGATAAGAAGGAGAAAATCGGTTGGGACTTAAAGCTTACCGAGGGGATCTCCTCGGGCAGGAGGAGGTTGATGTAATGAGACGACCGCTGGTGGAAGATGTGGCGCTTGATTTCAGTCCACCATTGGTCGTAAGCGATGCTTTTCTTCAACGCCAGTGTCATCACACTGACGTCGCCGACGGGAGGGCCGGCTATATTCAGCACTGATCCATTATCGGTCCTAGATTATCACTCCCTCGTCTCAATTTTATCGGCATAAAGAAGCCGATGGCGCTTTCCCAAGACCGAACCGCTCGCCGCATCTGGTAATAGAATTCATAGCTCTTGGCCACTGATCGGCCCTGATGAATCTCGGTCGGCAAGATGCAAGGGGATAGAGTGGCAATGAACAGCGCCCTACACCTCGGGTTGTCGGCTGAATTGACGTCTTCCCAATTGAAGTCGGTCGGCAACTCGAACAGCCTTCTATCCCGGTAAAAGTACCGGACGCGGTTCTCACGAGACAGCCCATCATAGAGGGCTATGAACCATTCGGCCAGCAGCTCGGCCGATTGCTTTGAGCCTGCATGGGCGGCTGCTGCCTCTCCGTAGCTCATGCATCTGGTGGTGGTGATCTGGTTGCCGTCTTCGTCTTCGATCGGCTCCAGCCTTGGGTATACAGCTGCTGTCAGAGGGAGCCGACCAGCTATCTTTTGGGTCGCCAGCACCAACCAGATCTATAGAAACCACCAGGGGCCGCCGGTGTTGATTGGGCGTTGGCGGCTATCTTCGCGGTGGCCTGATGCAACATCTGATATAAGTAGCCGAGGAGGTACTTTTCCAGCGCAAGTTTTCCTCCGTCGGCCAGGATTTTGGCTACGACCTGCCAGTTGGCGATCGGCCCACAGCTCGATCCACAAAACAAAAATTTTTCGAGCCACATCATCAATAATGCAGCATGCTCTCTGTGGCCGACGGGTCCATCCTTCATGTTCTGGGCAATGAAGCGCTCCACCCGCCGATGGCCTTGGTTTTGAATTGGTGCTGCCCCTTTCAGCTCAAGTTGCTGGGGTTGGCCGATGACTCAATGTCCAAACTGATTGTCATGTACATCGGCCAGCGTGATGGTCATCGGCCCTTAACGAACGATGAAGGCATTGAAGCTATCATTTTAGAAATATGTTGCGGCTGACAGAAGTGGCTCGTCCTTCTCCATGTTGGCAATAGACAGAGCCAAGCCTTGGGCTATCCCGGTCTTCTCCCACTGTGTATATTTGGCCGATCGCACCATCTTGTACCATTCAATCCAGGTTGTGTTGGTGGTCCGCCATGCTTTGAATGTTCCGTTCTAGTGGGCGAGGGATGGCTTGGCGGTGTTGAAGGGGATCCGGTTAGTTTCGGCTATGATTACATCGGCTGGATCTGTGTTGCCGATGGGGCCAAGAAAGTATCTTTGCGTTTGTGTCAGATTGGGGACAAGCACTTGGCGTGACAGGTGCTACAGTTCAGAAAAAGAGAATAGGGGTGCTAATCAAGAACGGTTGCATATTACGGTTCGAGGAAGGAAAAAGTACTAATTGATAAAAACAAAGGAAAGTGCTACTAAAAAAAGATGACTGAACGTAATATTGATGCAATGTGTTCAAAGGAGCGAATTCGAAAGAAAAAGAAAGTTTTCAAGTCGAAAGAGGGTACCTCAGGGAACTTGGCCATGGCGGCGGCCAGAACGGCGACGGTGGTTGGCGCAGCAGCTGCGGCTGGCACGGCGGCGGTGGCTGGCGCGACGGAGGTGCTCGATGCGACGACGGTGGAGGCCATCGAAATGCTTGAGGACAAAGATGGATCTGGTCTGAAGAGCGTGATGAAGTTTGACGAGCGCCGATGGGATCGCCGAAGAGGAGACAGAAGGCAAGAAGCTCGTGCGCAAAAGAGGCTGAGTGCGCTTTGAAGGCGTAGGCGGTTCGGCCGAGGAGAGTGGATATTTAAGGGGCACTTGGAGGGAAGCCGAAGCGGTTTAGGTCAAGAAAAGAGCGGGAGTTTGAATAGGCAAGCAAATCCGCGACACTTCGCATCACGGACTTGGGGGGCATGTGTTAACACTGAAATTTGGTAATTGAATCCCCAAGTCTGCAAAGGCGAAGCAGAGTCAGATCGGCTGGAGACATGGGTCGCATCAGCTAAAGAGTGATTGGCTGCGAGGCCAATCGGCTAAGGTTGGATCGAACAGGGGCAGCCGATAGCCCATTCCAGGTCTAGAGAGATGAAACCGTTTCTGATGCAGCAGATTGAAGATAAATAGAAGATTCGGTTGTTAATTGCGCGTTAAACGATCTTGCCACTTATGGATAGAGTCCTGTAACGGCAATTGTATCTGTAATTTAGGGGTTTGTTTAAACTGTTAGTTGTAACACGGCGTGGGTCCTGCTTGGGATAATGTTGTGTTTTAAATAGTAGTTTAGATAGAGTCCAGGGTTTGTACATATAATTGTACCTTGGGTATAAATAGGACCCGAGACCCCCTGTAATTAGACATTCAATTCAACACAATCACAACCAATCCTTCGGCGTATCGCCAACCTTTTCTTCAGACGAGCACTTTGTTTGGCTACGGGCTGCATCGTTTCGATCCCCAGATCTAGGTAAATGCTTGTCATTAGTGGTATGATCTACTGTTTCTAGTGCTTCCATCGTAATGACACATTAGATTTAGGAGTTTGTACTGTGCTATTTATCATATAGTGCAGATAAATTAGATCAATGTTTAGATCTATCCTGCCATTGGCCAGTTCTAGCAAGAAATTGCAGCCAATAGGGCTAGATCTAAAGGTTGGCTGGTTTATATGCAGTATCCACCGTCTCGAGAGGTATAAATCGGCTGCAACAGATCAGGTTTTTCTTTTTATACTTAATGCTGCATCGGGTTCGAACTATTAAGTCGTTCTTAGAACCATCGATGATCTGTTCGGTTGAGATTTATATTGTTTAGAGACAGTGCCGGGGTTTCAGCCGGCCTTATCTGTCCTGATATGTTTCTTTTAATATATTTATTATTAGATTTATATTAGGGCTGCCTCTTATGTTAAGATCGCATTCTTGTCGGACGTTGCTAGCCGGAATCGGCCTACCATCGATAGCTGATGGCTGATTTCCGAGATGTGTATATGTTTCAAGAATGATATCGTTCTATAAGATTCATCGGAGTACTAGCCGATTCACTGTTAGCTTTCTAGTATCGGCTAGGTTATCGATTCATATATTTATTATTCTTTGCTGTATTTGGGTTAAGCGGCTGATGCTGTCTCGGTATAGCCGATCCATTCCAGTCGCTTGGTTTAAATATAGTTTAGAATAACATATATATATGTTTATGGGTTCCCTCAGCCGATCCAGTGGGGATCTAACCTAACACTTAACACATATTTCCTTGTTTTTCTTGTTGATTAACAGATCGAATCAACTGGCACGCCCTGCACCGAACAGGCAGCCGAGAAGGACCTGCATTAGAGCTAAGCAGATCTCCCAGGCCAGCGCGTGAGAGAAGTTTCTCATCAACACGCTTCTTGGCACGCCCGGTGGGACTTTCTTTGTCGACTCGACTCGGACGCATAGATTCAGCCGGCAAGATGGTCGACTCCAAAAGCCCCAGCATTTCCCAGGACAACATCGTGCCTGTGAAGATGGACCAGTTATCGGCTAAACAGCAAGCCGATTATAAGAAGATGGTGGAAGAGCTCCAGGCTAACTATTTGCAGTCTTGCACCCAAACAAGATCTGGGGCCGTGCACCAGAAGTATAAGTTCAGCATGAACGACACTAAGGCATCCTCCTCTGGTGAAATAAAAGGCAAACAGAAGGTGGAGGAGCCAATCCAGGTACAGGATGATCCGGCTGTATACTCTCTACAAGACCGGATTGACTCAGCCGTTCATCACGCCTTGGTCAACCAAAGTAGCATCTTGGTCAACACTCTCAATAACATGATCGCTACTGTGGTCGACGCCAAGATAGCCGACCAGCTGCAACAGGGGCTGACGTACTTCATAGACAACCAATTGCTGGTTACAGGACGCTGGTCATGCAGAATCGGCCAATCCCACTGCTAGCGCAACAAGGGCCGCCGGGAGGAGTCCTCGGTCAGCCAAATCCAGGTGAATCGGCTATAAGGCCAGCGATTACTATGCTGAACCGACAACAACCGCTGTCCCAAAATCGGATTGCCAATATGTTCAATGACAATCGGTAGTTAGAGCCGATTGATCCAGATAGACGGTGCAACACCGGTGGCCGACAACTGTTCCCAGGACCGCCAACGCCACCACCGACACCTCGGCCACCTCCCGCTGATCATCAATACCAGTACCAAGAGGGCCGTCAAGATCATCATTATAGGCCTCAGACGCCACCACCGCTGTATCGGCAAGCACCCGCACCGTATAACCTATACGAGCCGATACAGCAAGACAACCGGACATGGGCCGATCTGATCGCAGATGTCATGCGCGATCAATTCGGCCTCAAACCGAAAGACTCCGGGAACATGTATCGGTATCCCTATCCAGAGCATTTCGAGCGGATCTCATTCCCCAACCGATACAGATCCCGGATTTTTCAAAGTTCTCAGGGCAGGACAACATTTCAACCTACGAACATGTTAGCCGATTCTTGGCACAGTGCGGTGAAGCATCGGCTACAGACGCCTTGAGAGTCCGACTGTTCCCTCTCACTCTTTCAGGATCGGCTTTTACTTGGTTCTCCTCATTGCCCTACAACTCAATTCAAAGCTACGCTAATCTTGAAAAACAGTTCCACAACTACTTCTATTCCGGCAACCACGAGATGAAGTTGTCGGACCTCACAAGCATCAGGCAAAAACACAACAAATTGGTCCAAGAATTCATCCAACGCTTCAGAGAAATGAGGAACCGATGCTACAGCCTGGTGCTATCGGATGCCCAGCTGGCCGATTTATCCTTTCATGGCTTGATCGCGCCGATCCGAGAGCGATTCTCCGCGCAGGACTTTGACAGCTTAGCCCACTTGGCGCAGAAGGTGACGACCCATGAGCAACGATTTCAAGACACCAGGAAGGCCCTCAAAAATATAACTCAGGTCGTCGTCGAATCAGACTACGAGTCCGACGACGATGACGCGGAAGTAGCGGCAGGCGAATGGGCCAAGAACACAACGGCCATCGTCTGCCAATGGTTGCTGAAGACGGCTAAGGAAGAATGATACGATTTCGACATCACCAAGGCCGACAAGATCTTTGATTTGCTGCTCAAGGAGAAGCAGATTCAGTTGCCCAAGAATCACGTGATCCCGTCGGCTGAAGAGTTGAAGAAAAAGAAGTATTGCAAGTGGCACAACTCCAAATCCCACAGCACTAACGACTGCAAAGTCTTCAGGCAGCAAATCCAGTCGACAATCGAAGCCGGGAAGCTGAAGTTTGTCGATTCAAATCGACCGATGAAAGTTGATGGCAATCCCTTCCCGGTCAACATGGTCCAAGCCGGCCCCAGGCAAGCCGATCGACAGAACGGAATGGCGCACGGCTTAGTCAATACATCGATCGGGGCCAAGGCAGAAGGTGGTCAGATTGGATGTCATGCCGCGCCAATTAACATGGTGCGCCTAGTCAACAGATCGGTTGACCGACGGCCGATCTATGAACGTAGCCGATACCGTCATTAGTACCGGTCTCGGCAGGAAGAAGCTTACAATGAAGCACCTCATCGGCGCGAGCCGAATACCCAAAGCCGGCGGTACGAGGTAAACCACAACAATGCCGATCCGCATTGGCATTGTGATTTCTTCAGGTACTGCTGGGAATCCGGCATGAGACTGCCAACACTAGGCGACTACCCAGCATGCAACGATCGCTGCGACGACGAGCACAGGAGCTCACCGGCTGCAAGTCCAACTCGGTTCGTCCCCAGAGTCGTCCAGTTAAACCAAAGGCGGCGATCTGTCCATGATCGGCTTGGTCCGATCCACCAGGATTTCTTCGTCGATGAAAACCACGATGGGAACAACCGTGACAATGAAGAGGTCGACGATGAGGAATCCGCCAACCCCTAATGGTGCCCGTCCGATCTCTTCACGAAGACACAAAAAAGAAGGGTTCAATGGCTTAAGCGCGAAGGGAGAGAAGACGAGGTTCAGCAAATGATCTACGAACAACGCCGTCGGCTTGGCAAAATCAAAAGGCGATGGGTACCCAAAGAGAAGGCTACCGTAGCCGACGAAGAGCAGGCCGAGGAAGGCCCAGCCGATCAATCCAAGAGGGCGGCCAAAGGGAAAGGCAAGATTTCTGCGTCGGTTAACATGGTGTTCGTGCTGCCAGCCGAGTTCGGCGCTCCTGAAGCCGACGCAGACACTATCGAGGACGACCTGGTGAAACTGGCAATCTCACCAGATCAGGCTGTCTTTGACAAACCAGAAGGAACCAAAAATCGGCACTTAAAGTCGTTGTACATCAAAGGGTTCATCAACGGCAAGCCGATTTCAAAAATGCTAGTTGATGGGGGAGCTGCAGTCAATCTCATGCCGTACACAACATTCAGAAAACTAGGGAAGGGAGCCGAAGACTTGATAAAAACCAACATGGTGCTTAAAGACTTCGGCGGCAACCCATCAGAAACCAAGGGCGTCTTGAACATTGAACTGACCATCAGCAATAAGACCGTGCCCACAACGGTCTTTGTCATCGACGAGAAGGGGTCTTACAGCATGCTGCTCGAAAGGGATTGGATACACGCTAACTGCTGCATCCCTTCAACAATGCATCAGAGCCTGATCCAATGGGATGGTGACAAGATCGAGATCATGCCAGCCGACAGGTCAGTTAGTGTCGTCAATGTCGATTTACCATTTTGGGAAATCGAAGGCATCGATTGTTTATCCGGGAAAATCTGGCAAGCCGATTTTCTAAATGTGTCCAATTCCACAATACAGCCGAATGGAAATGACGAGCCGCAGCTGCTGCTTTGAACAAGGCATGGTGGAGGGCTCGAGCATTTTCGACGTGGGCAACACAGATGAAGACGATGGCAAGCTAGGGCAAGGTTTTACGTCGGTCGACGAATTAGAGGAGATCGACATCGGCTCTGGTGATAAGCCGAGGCCGACATACATTAGCAAAAATCTGTCTCCTCATTGTAGATCCCAGCTTATTGAATTGTTAAAAGAATATAAAGATTGTTTTGCTTGGGAGTACTTCGAGATGCCCGGTCTCAGCCGATCAATAGTGGTCCATCAGCTACCGAATAAGATAGGCTATCGGCCGTTCAAACAACCTCCCAGGAGGTTTAAGGCCGATATGTACGATGCAATTAAAGCCGAAATCACTCGGCTATACGACGCGGGATTCATTCGGCTTTGCCGATACGCCGAGTGGGTCTCAAACATCGTCCCAGTGTTAAAGAAAAACGATAAACTTAGGGTGTGCATCGATTTCAGAGATCTAAACAAGGCAACCCCTAAAGACAAATACCCAATGCCGATAGCCGATCTGCTTGTCGATGCTGCTTCAGGCCACAAAGTTATTAGCTTCATGGATGGCAATGCAGGATATAACCAAATATTCATGGCCGACGAGGACATCCACAAGACCGCTTTTCAGTGTCCCGGCGCAATCGGCTTGTACGAATGGGTAGTAATGACGTTCGGCTTGAAGAATGAAGGGGCAACATATCAACGGGCCATGAATTACATCTTTCATGATATGATCGACTCACTGGTAGAGATATACATTGACGACGTGGTTGTCAAGTCAAAGGAGATAGAAGGCCATATTGCCGCTCTGAGACAAGTGTTAGAACGGACGAGGAAATATGGTCTGAAGATGAATCTGCTTAAGTGCGCGTTCGGCGTATCGGCCAGGCAATTCTTGGGATTCCTTGTTCATGAAAGAGGAATTGAAGTTACACCAAGGAGCATAAACGCTATCAAGACAATTCGACCTCCGAAAGATAAAAAGAAACTCCAGTCATTGATCGGCAAAATAAACTTCACCAGACGGTTCATAGCAAACCTCTCAGAAATGATGGAGCCGTTCACACCACTCCTTCGGCTGAAAGCCGATCAGACATTAACATGGGGGGCAGAGCAGCAAAAGGTGTTAGACAACATAAAAGATTATCTAAGCTCCCCTCCAGTTTTAACGCCTCCACAAAAGGGGATACCGTTCAAGCTGTACTTATCAGCCGATGACAAATCAATCGGCTCAGTTCTAATACAAGATGTCGACGACAAAGAAAAAGCCATCTTCTATCTCAGCCGGCGGTTGCTAGACGCAGAAACGAGGTATTCACCTGTGGAGAAGCTATGCTTATGCCTCTATTTTTCATGTACGAAGTTAAGGCACTATCTGATGTCCAATGAGTGCATAGTAATCTGCAAGGCCGATGTAGTTAAGTATATGCTATCGGCTCCAGCGCTCAAGGGAAGAACTGGGAAGTGGATCTTCGCGCTAACGGAGTTCGATCTGAGGTATCAGGCACCAAGGGCAGTCAAGGGGCAAGCCATAGCCGATTTCATTGTGGAACACAGAAATGACTCGGTCGGCTCAGTGGAAACTATGCCTTGGACTTTGACGTTCGATGGCTCAATTTGCATCAACGGCTGTGGCATCGGCTTGGTCATTATTTCGCCCAGGGGGGCAAGCTTCGAGTTTGCTTTTGCCATCAACCCCCATGCTACAAACACCAAGCCAAATACGAACCCGTCCTTAAAGGATTGCACCTGCTCAAGGAAGTTGAAGCCGACGCCATCGAAATAATGGGGGATTCATTATTAGTCATCAGCCAATTATCAGGAGAATATGAATGCAAAAACAACGCGCTGATGGTCTATTATCGGCAATGCCGGGAATTAATGGACGGTTTCCGGCTAGTTACCTTGAAACATATCCCCAGGGAGCAGAACACAGAGGCCAATGACTTGGCTCAGGGCGCATCAGGCTATCGGCCGATGCTGAAAGAAGTCGACATAGACGTTACCGCTATTACGGCTGATGATTGGAGGTTTGAAGTTTACAACTATCTCAAAAACCCCTCTCAATCGGCCACAAGGAAACTATGATACAAGGCATTACGATACGTGTTGCTCGATGAAGACCTGTACTATCGGACGATTGACGGTGTGCTACTCAAGTGTTTGGGAGCCGATCAGGCTACAGTGGCCATCGGGGAAGTACATGAAGAAATCTGTGGCACGCATCAATCGGCCCACAAAATGAAGTGGCTACTTCACCGAGCAGGGTATTTCTGGCCGACGATGCTGGGGGATTGTTTCAAGTATTACAAGGGCTGCCAGGATTGTCAGAAGTTCAACGCCATACAACGAGCACCAGCATCGGCTATGAACCCAATTATCAAGCCATGTCCGTTCAGAGGATGGGGCATTGATATAATCGGCCAGATCAATCCACCCTCAAGCAAAGGACATAAATTTATCCTGGTGGCGACGGATTACTTCACAAAGTGGGTGGAGGTGATCCCCCTCAGAAAAGTGGATTCTAAGGACGCAATCGAGTTTGTCAAAGAACACATCATCTACCGATTAGGCGTTCCACAAACAATAACAACAAACCAGGGATCTATCTTTGTATCGGATGAATTCGTTCAGTTTGCCGACGGCATGGGGATCAAGCTACTTAATTATTCGCCATGCTACGCACAAGCCAATGGGCAAGCCGAGGCCTCAAACAAAAGTTTGATCAAGTTGATTAAAAGAAAGATCTCTGAGTACCCTAAACAATGGCACAGCCGATTAGCCGAATCACTGTGGGCAGATCGGATGGCATGCCACGGGTCAATTCAAGTCCCTCCGTACAAACTGGTCTATTAACATGAGGAAGTGCTGCCATGGGAAAGTGTCGTCGGCTCAAGGCGCATTTAGCTATAGGATCAACTAACAACCGACGATTATTATCACCTGATGGTGGACGAATCGAAAGATTTAGTTTTATCCAGGATGAGGGCGTTGGAAAAAGTCACAAAAGATAAAGAACAAGTAGCCAGACATTATAATAAAAAGATGGTGCCTAAATCTTTTGAGGAAGGCGAGCTCGTTTGGAAATTGATACTGCCGATCGGATCTAGACAACAAGTTCGGCGAATGGTCACCAAATTGGGAGGGGCCTTTCAAGATCCACAAATGCGTCTCTAAAGGAGCTTACATGCTAAAAGGATTGGACGGAGAGGTATTTGGAAGGGCTCTTAATGCAAAATACCTAAAGAAATACTACCCAAGCGTATGGATCAACTCGTGATTCGGCTGTGGTTACTTCAGCCGATTTACGACAGCCGATGTCTTACATTAACAAGGCATCGCCTTTAGGCATTTTTATGCAACATTTTTTGCTAAGCTTTCTACGATCGGCTCATGATTGGCCGAATAGGGACAGCAAGGATGCGCGAACGGCTCGAACTCACAATTTTGTCGACACCGAAGCTATCAACAAAACTCGGGGGCATATACATACACAAGCCGATTGCAAAATCGGGCCGATTGCAAATATCTGAAGAAATATTACCCCAGTATTTGGGTCGATGCTTGAATCATGTGATAGTCGCCGACTTTTATTCATAATCGGCATGAAGCCAATTTCAATTACATGTCTCCTAGATAGTCTCTGATGGCCGCTAGGGCCTGGTCGACGGCCTCTGGACATTCTCTCTCTAAAGCATCCAAGATCAAATACTCTAGCCTAGTGACTCTTACATCGGTGGTGGTGATTAACAGTTCATTGGCGAGTCGTGTATGCCTTGCTACCAGCCTGTCGTGACGTGTGAGTGTTGAAGACGCCAAAGGAATAGCGGCTGGAACACTACTGAGGTTTATTGGAGGTCTGGCCGCCGGATGACGAGCATCTTGTTCCCTAAAGCACTGCAAGTTGATTCTCACTTGTCGGTCTTGGCTAGCCGTCAGTTCATACGGGGTGTTCATGATCGCTAGAATCACTCGTAGGGGATGGAGCGGCTACGAGAAGATTAACTCGTGAGTACTTAGAGAAAAGAAATGGTGAGGGTGGACGGGTTGGAAAATCACCTGGTTCACCGATGAGCTTGAGGAGGCCATAAGAAGTATTGCTGAAAGCTTGGAAACCTGAAATTTGCACACCTGGAGAGTGAGGGAATTTCTTATTCGGCTGTGGTGTGATCGGGAAGGCCTGAAGGAGTCTATTAATAGAAAGAAAAGATGCGGATTTGGATGTGAAAGATCGCTGCTGATATGAAAGTCGAAGAGGTCATCATTAAAAGCATTGGGAATCGTTGAATGGTTGGTGACTACTCAAGACCAGATATCTGTTGTTCAGGACTCACGAGTCATTGAAATACGTGTTCGGATGAGTCAGACTGCGAAGCCAAATTGGCGGCGCATTTGAATATTACCGGCCGATAGCCAATGAGACTAATATTCAAGCGCTGACACTAACTATCGTGGTGCGGTCTCGGAATCGGCAACAAAAAGCGATACGGGCGGCTGGAGCCGATTTCAACGTAAGCAATTCAAGACACTACGCGTGGCCGAAAGCCGATCCTATCTACAAGTGTAGCCGATCTTATCTACAAGCACAGTGGCAGAAGATCGATAAATTATATTACACGATTCGAAGCCGAGTACAAACACGAGTAAAATGATCGTCCAATCCCATCACAAAAGCATGACAAGTATAATATAGAAGGCATTAGCCGATTTCAGAAGATCAGAATATTACAAAATTACTATTTCAAAAAATCGGCTATGACCGACAACGCCTTCCGCCTAATTTGGTCTATCTCTTCAATGGCCCTGACGTCGTCGGCCTCGAACCCCGCCACCGGCCGAACGCTCTTCACCAGGTTGCGCAAATGTGCCATAGCCGCCTTGATGCCCTGGCGTTGGGCTTCGATCTCGGCCGGCAAGCCAGCCATGTACTCCTTGTGGACATCGATCTCGTTCGTGACTTGAACGAGATTGGCCATCAGCCGATCTTGACGTGTGAGGAGCTGCTCGAGCTTGGCCGCCGCTCGCCTTCAGCGGTCGAAGGCGGCCTTCGGCTCTTGATGGCGCCCTTGGTTGACTGGATGGTGGCCGACCGCGCTTGGTTCTCGCGGCGATCTATTATCCGCTGCCATGCCCGTTTATACTTGAACTGGTGGGCTTCCATGAAGGCCGCCGGCACAATGGCTTCGGCTAGGGCTTTCGGCGGTTAGCCTTGAATGTCTATGAATCGCGCGCGTATCGAGCCGCTGTCGACCACCAGCGCATCCAGCGAGGCTTCCAGGCGATTGCCGATGTCGACTAGGGTGGCCCTCAAGTCCTCAGCCGGCATCACCGACGCCTCCTCGCCGATGTCGTCGGACTCCTCGAACTCCGACAAATCACTGGCTAGGGTCGGCTATGTTCTGTAGCAAAGAAGAAGATGATCAAGAGGATATTAAGCTGACAAAGCTGATCGTCAAATTCAGTTGGCTTACCGTTGGCACCGGGGTCGGAGCAGTTGGCTCGGCTTGATCGCTGCCCGCGGCCGTCGGGGCCTCTTCGTCGACGTTGTCGCCATCGCCCCCGGCAGGCGCGACATGCTCACTGGATGCCTGGGGGGCAGCCGATGGAGACCGCGGGGGCTGCAAAAGAAAGAGTTAGCGGACAAATCGGCTAATTACTACAAGTCAAGTGGCAGGGGATGATTACCGATGGCACGGGGCGTGAAGTGCGGTCGGCCAATTTCTTGACCTGAAAGGAATGGTTCGATCAGATGCAAGTGATCATGGTGAAGCCAAAATCTGGTGAAGTGAAGGCTTACCGGCCGATGTTTTGCTGGGGGACTTGGGACCGGCGGGACGTCGGCTGGAGCGTTGACCGACTCAGGACTCGAAACCCTGGGTTCGGCCGTCGGTCCAACAGCCACTGGCATAGCGATGGTGTCGAGGAACCGCGCAACGGTCGGATCCAAGGGGGAAGGCTATCGGCCGGCACCGCCGGTTTCTTCTCCTTTTTCAGCCTCTTGGGGGCAGGTGCAGTCGACGGCTGTGGAGGTGGTGCAGCCCTTTTCTTCTGGGCGATCGGCTGGCGCACCTGTCCTCGTAGCAATGAGGCCAGCTTCGGCGCCTCCCAGCCGATGGCTGACGGAGCGAGGCCGCCCCCATCCAGAACACCTAGACAGTATTCGATGGGGTGCCCGGAGTCGCTCACCGTCGGCAGCTCCGTCTCCGTCTCCTGCAAACCAAAGGGCAAATGTTAATCGGCTGTGTCAGCCGATGATAAGAAGTTGAAAATCGGTTGGGACTTAAAGCTTATCGAGGGGATCTCCTCGGGCAGGAGGAGGTCGACGTAATGAGACGACCACTGGTGGAAGATGTGGCGCTTGATTTCAGTCCACCATTGGTCGTAAGGGGCGCTTTTCTTCAACGCCAGTGTCATCACGCCGACGTCGCCGAGGGGAGGGCCGGCTATATTCAGCAGCCGATCCATTTTCAGGTCCTGGATTATCACTCCCCTCGTCTCAATTTTATCGGCATAAAAGAAGCCGATAGGCAGTTGCCCAAGACCGAACTGCCTCGCTGCCGATACCGGGTAATAGAATTCGTAGCTCTTGGCCACTGATCGGCCCTGATGAATCCCGGTCAGCAAGATGCAGGGGGATAGAGTGGCAATGAATAGCGCCCTGCACCTCGGGTTGTCGGCTGAATTGACGTCTTCCCAATTGAAGTCGGCCGGCAACTCGAACAGCCTCCTGTCCTGGTAAAAGTACCAGACACAGTTCTCGCAAGACAGCCCATCATAGAGGGCTATGAACCATTCGGCCAGCAGCCCGGCCGATTGCTTTGAGCCTGCATGGGCGGTTGCTGCCTCTCCGTAGCTCATGCATCTGGTGGTGGTGATCTGGTTGCCGTCTTTGTCTTCGATCGGCTCCAGCCATGGGTATACAGTGAAGGGTTACGCGGAGGCTACGCTAGCCGAAAACAAAAATTTTAACCGCGCAAACCAGGAACACTTGCAAGTAAGGGCCGATAGATCGTTACCGATTGGAGTAGAGTGCAGCGGAATAGCCAATCAGGGCAATCCGATCCGGAACAGTGTAGCCGATTCCCGGAGACAGCCGATTCGAGTCGTCCGGCCGCGTTCTCACGCCTCGCTCCAATGCGCCCGACCGCAGCCGATTCCACCATAGCCGATAGCTCCGATTGCAGCCGATTCGAAGCCGATCAACAGCGCACAACGTAGCAGCGCCTCTACCGGTATCCACACGTCCGGGGACAGAACGCCGTACACCCGTGTGCTAGCACGCGATGCAAGGCTAGGGTTTGGCTCGAAAGTGGGGAGGGTTTCCGTGGAGATTGATCTCGGCGACTTCTGTTGCACGCGATGCAATTGACATGTCACAGCTCTCCACCCCTCCCTCCTTTATATAGAGTTGGCCGACTGGGACTAGTGGCCGATTAGGACTCTATTTTGAATCGGATCTCATCCGTATCTCATAGAGTTGGCCGCCCATACGTCGTAAGCCCATAGGACTCTATCCGATCGGATCCCTATCCGATCGAGCCGTATCCGAGTCCAACTCGAATATCTATTCTATCCCCTTAAGCGTGCGACCCTATAGGTTCAGGTATACTCGGTTTCGGCTATAGTCTAACTTAGCCGATCGTCGGCTCGAGTCCAACTCAGCCGACCTGTCAATAGCGGCGCCTAGCAGCACATATTGACACCATAGTATACAAGAATATAATATCGGCTCTGAACCTGTAATGTGTACACAAATCCCTTTGCCTCACGATACCGCTTAAGCTATAGGCAAGATGTGTGCCATCCCTTCAATAGCTTAACCATTCACTCGAACCGTATTGGATTATCCGTCCGTTGATTGACTCCTCAATCAACTTAGCATGGCCATGCATTTCCATAATCCATTACCTCGAGGGCCCAGAGATATCTCTCCAAAGGAGGGGCAAATTCCATCTTGATCACTCACATCCCACTCCATGTTTCATAGCAAACCCGAAAACTACCTTTATAACTACCCAGCACGAATAGCGTTTGGTAGTCCCAAAGTAGGCTACTACACATGTTGGAATCCATGGTGATCTCAGGTCTAAGGACTTTGTACCAACACTACCCGAGACCAACTAATGGCACATTAATTCCGTAGTGTCTCATGGTGGGTCTATCCAACAATGTGTTCTCCAACACATATGTCCATGTTTATTGATTTGGTATCTCCATACCCATGATCTATGAGACATGATCATCAATCAATAAACATGCCGATCTTAGAATCATATTTGTTCCAACAATATGACATATGATCGTGGATCGTTTAGAAATAGATTCATACATAAAGAGTCTCATAAATAAGTCACGTACTTATTGATCAATACAAGATGTCTATTTCATGGAACTAAATAACACTTTATTCATTTATACATAAACATTGACGTGATATCCAACATCTCCATGTTGCCTCTAGGGCATATCACTAACAATCTCCCACTTGCACTAGAGTCAATCATGTAAGTATCTAATACCCATTGCTCTTGTGTGCGTCTCATGCTTCGGCCGAGGAGAGGTTTTGTCGGCGGATCGGCTATGTTGAGATCCGTGTGCACTTTGCATATCTTGACATCACCTCGTCCACTATCTCGCGGATGAGATGATATCGCCGAAGTATGTGTTTGGACTTCGATGTGACCTCGGCTCCTTGGCTTGCGCAATGGCTCCACTATTATCACAATAGAGAGACATTGGACCAGTTGTACTAGTCATCACACCAAGCTCGAAACGAATTTCTTGATCCAAACAGCCTCCTTTGCAGCTTCCGAAAGCAATGTACTCGGCCTCCGTTGTAGAATCAGCAACGTATCCCGCTTGGAACTTTTCCAGTGATCGCGCCGCCGTTCAGCAGAACACGAACCCGATTGCGATCTATAATCATCCTTGTCCGTTTGGAAGCTAGCATCGGTGTAACCACTTACAACGAGCTCTTCTTCACCTCCATAGACTAGGAACATATCCTTAGTTCTTCTCAAGTACTTAAGGATATTCTTTACGGCAGTCCAGTGACCTTCACCTGGATCTGATTGGTATCTGCTCGTAGCACTCAAAGCGTACGAGACATCCGGGCGTGTACAAAGCATGGCATACATGATGGATCCAATTGCCGAAGCATATGGAACCATACCCATCTTATTCCGCTCATCATGTGTCCGAAGACACCGATTCTTGCTAAGATTAATGCCATGTGACATGGGCAAGAAACCTTTCTTGGAATCATGCATGTTGAACCTTTTCAACACCTTGTCAATGTATGTACTTTGGCTTAATCCAATTAGCCTCTTGGATCTATCTCTATAGATCCGAATGCTCAATATGTATGCTGCCTCCCCTAAGTCTTTCATGGAAAAACTATTTTTCAATGAAGACTTGACGATTCTAGCATAGGGATATCATTTCCAATCAACAATATGTCATCCACATATAAGATTAGAAATACAATTGCGCTCCCACTGACCTTTTTGTAAACACAGGCCTCTTCTTAATTTTTGATGAAACCAAACCCTTTGATTACTTCATCAAAACGAATATTCCAACTCGAGATGCTTGCTTCAATCCATAAATGGATTTCGTAGCTTGCATATCTTTCCAGCGATTCTGGATCGACAAAACCCCGAGGTTGTATCATGTATACATCCTCGCTTAGGTTTCCATTTAGGAAAGCCGTTTTGACATCCATCCGCCATATCTCATAATCGAAATATGCAGCAATCGCTAGGATAATCCGAATAGATTTAAGCATTGCGACGGCGAGAAGGTTTCATCATAATCAACTCCTTGAATCTGTTTAAAACCTTTCGCCACCAATCGCGCCTTATAGATGTGAACATTTCCATCCATATCGGCCTTTTTCTTAAAAACCCATTTACACTCAATGGTTTTGACACCATCAGTGGATCAACCAAGTTCCAAACTTGATTGTCGTACATGGATTCTATTTCGGATTTCATGGCTCCAAGCCACTTGTTGGAATTGGGTCCCACCATCGCTTCCTCATAGGTCTTAGGTTCATCGTTGTCCAACAACAATATATCACATTGTTCCGCACTGTGTACTGCGTGCACGACGTGATCTTTCGGACCTCCGTGGGGCTGGTGTATCTACAACTGGTGGCGCAACACTTTGCTCCTCCTGTTGTGGTTCCGTGGTCGCCGAAACATTTTCTCGGTGTTTCTTGAACTTCTTCAAGATGCACCCTGCTCCCACTAACCCTTCTTGAAAGAAACTCTTTCTCCAAGAAGACACCATGTCGGGCGACAAACACTTTGCCTTGTTCCCGATTATAAAAGTAATATCCCTTAGTTTCCTTAGGATATCCCACAAAGAAGCACTTGTCGATTTGGGTGTGAGCTTGTCGACAAACGTTTTACATAAGCTTCGCATCCCCAAATTTTGAGAAAAGACAAACTAGGGGGTTGCCCCGTGCATATCTCATATGGTGTCTTTTCAACGACTTAGATGGAACTCTATTTAGTGTGAGCGCAATGTTTCAAGAGCATATCCCCGTAAGGATAACGGAAGATCACTTTGGCTCATCATCGACCGCACCATGTCCAACAAGGTGCGATTTCTCCGTTCGGACACTCCGTTCCATTGCGGAGTTCCTCGGAGTCAACCGTGGAACAATTCCACAATCTTTCGATGATTACCAAACTCTTGGCTCAAGTATTCCCTCCACGATCCGATCGTAGAAACTTGATTGTTTTCCCTAAATGATTCTATACTTCATTCTGGAATTCTTTGAACTTTTCAAAGGATTCGGACTTATGCCTCATTAAGTAGATATAACCATATCTACTAAAGTCATCTAAAAGGTAATGAAGTACCGATAACCACCTCTGGCCGTTGAGCTCATTGGTCCACATACATCGCATGTACGAGTGCCAATAAGTCACTTGCTCTCTCACTATGTCCCGTGAAAGGTGCCTTTGTCATCTTACCAAGTAAACAAGACTCACATGTCTCAAATGATTCAAAATCAAAAGAGTGAAGCAATCCATCCTTATGGAGCTTCTCCATGCGTTTCTTATTTATATGGCCTAAGCGACAATGCCGATATACGTAGGGTTTATATCATTAGAGAGTTGCCTTTCGTATTAATGTTATAGATGGGAGACGCTTCAAGATTCAAAACGTATAATCCATTCACCAATGGAGCATGAAAATAGAACATATCTCTAAGATATATTGAACAACCATTGTCCATTGATCTAAAATCATATCCTTCCGCTTGCAAACATGAAGCGGAAATAACGTTTTGACATAGTGTTGGAACACAATAACAATTATTCAATTCCAAAACTAATCCCGAAGGTAGATGAAGTGGTATCGTGCCGACAAAGAATCGTAGCAACGCTTGCTCCATTGCCGACACGCAGTTCACCTCGCCCCTTCTCAATCCTCTACTTCTTCTCATTCCCCGCAACGATTTGCAAATATGAGCTACCGATCCGGTATCAAATACCCAAGAGTCGTAGGTGAAGTAGCGAGATTAATGTCTATAACATTAATACCGGCGAAGTCGTACTTTGCTTCTTCTTGAGATCCTCCATGTACTTCTTGCAGTTCCTTTTCCAAAGGGCCTGTCTCCTTGTGTAGAAGCAAACGGCATCCGATGCCGCCGACCCTTCTTGCCCTTCTTTGCATTGGAGGCACTCGCGATCTCATCGGGAGTTAACTTCCTCTTGGTGCAAAGTTTCTTGACAGTGGTTTGCGCTTTGCCTTCGCATCATCATCACATGATGACCGTTTTTCTGGATACTCTCCTCACTGTCTTTAGCATCCCATGCAATTCAGCCATGGTTCTATCCATATTGTTCATGTGATAGTTTAATATGAATGGCTCGAAGCTCGGAGGGAGCGACCGGAGAATCACATCGCAGCCAACTCTTGGCTAAGGGAAAACCTAGTTTTTCCGACTCTCGATATAGCCAATCATCTTTATCACATGCGGACTCGACGGGATTCCCTCAACAAGCTCGCACGCAAACAAGGACTTTGAGGTGTTGAACCTCTCGGCCCGAGCTTGGTTCTCAAACATGCCACGCCCCCGAATAATAGTGTGAGCATCGCCGCTCTCATATTGCTTCAAGCTCAAGGGACATTGTAGCAAGCATGAGACACTTATATCTAGGGCATCATTAGTGTGCTTCTCATAAGCCCTCCGTGCGTTGCAAAGGGGCATTATTTGGCAAATCCTCGGGATAGGGTACTTCAAGAACGTACTCCTTACGCTCTTGCTTGAGAACAATTCTCAAGTTGCGATACCAATCCATAAAGTTTGTTCCATTTAATTTTTCCTTTTCGAGAATAGATCGCAAATTAAAGGTACCGGGTATAGTATTAGCCCGCCATTTATTCTACAACGTAAAAAGCAAAGTTTAGCACAATGTTTATGTTATGTCTATTGTTAAACAATTTAACATTAGACTCCCATTACGTATTTTTCACCTTCCCTCTAGGTTACGTATTGGGTCAAGATCCACATGTTAATTAATTTTCTAGTGAGCTTTGGCATCACCGCTAGAAGATTAATAACATCGGTAAGCAACTCCTTGCTAATCACATCTCTATGTGACTCTTGTTGTTGGTGTGGCATCTCCATGCCCGGCCCCAACCTATGCCCCAAGGCCCAAAACTGTTTTGATAGCCTTGTTAAGTAAACCAAATGCTCCGCCGTATATGTCCGACATATACCCCTCGTGTTATGATAGAGAATGACACTCTGCTTGGCGGACCCACCATTGACGAGCATAACGGTGACGGGTGCAACATTTGGAAGGGCATCATTACTACTTAATTTTGTGAGGGATGCTATCCTATCAAACATATCACATATATGAAAGCAGGTAGAATAGCATGAAATAGTATGGCCCCCTTCACATGGTGATCTCCATCTCCATGCCGGTGTACAGGGATCTCCATCTTCATCACCGTTCTTTCGAGTGCCGAATGCTTGATTTCTTCAAACTAAGCTACTACTATAGAAGCTCTAATTGAAGATTACATCGACTCGCAGGTCGTGAAAGAATATTACAAACATTGCACATATGAAAGAATATTACAGGATTGCACATATGAAAGAATATTACATGCATCACATGCATCTCATACATACAATAGGGCCATACCATCTCAAAGCATTCTCTCGTAAAAACAAGTTAGGCGTAGAAACGTTTTCTACTTATCGCTGAGATACGGCACCGAGACGACCTATAAGGGGGTACGCACACGGCGGTCCCACTCGAGGGGAAGCCGCCCTCGCGGGCTTCCGGGCAGCGCCGAACACCACACGAAATTCATAGATCCAATCTATGAAATCGCTTACGGAAACCATGTCGGCATAATCATATTATGCCGTCCCAATACACTATCAAGGGAGATGGTTTGCGCAGCGCGAGGCGCTAACAAGATCGGACTACGAGATAGCTTCGGCATAATCACATTATACCGTTCCGATACACTATCAAGGAACGCTATCTCGAACCCAACTCAAACCGAGTTATATGGAAATTGCTTCGACGTAATCACATTACGCCGTTCCGATACACTATCAAGGAACGCGATTACCATTAACTCTCCTCAACGATCCCGTAAAACCGATTGATCTAATCAACCCGTGCACAAAACTTGTTCCGATCCAATCTAAAACCCGAACTAAGCAAAATTAGCTCGATACCACCGAAGGGTTACGCGGAGGCTACGCTAGCCGAAAAAAAAAACTTTTAACCGCGCAAACCAGGAACACTTGCAAGTAAGGGCCGATAGATCGTTACCGATTGGAGTAGAGTGCAGCGGAATAGCCAATCGTGGTAATCCGATCCGGAACAAGGTAGCCGATTCCGGAGACACCGATTCGAGCCGTCCGGCCGCGTTCTCACGCCTCGCTCCGATGCGCCCGACCGCAGCCGATTCCACCATAGCCGATAGCTCCGATTGCACCGATCCGAAGCCGATCAACAGCGCACAACGTAGCAGCGCCTCTACCGGTATCCACACGTCCGGGGACAGAACGCCGTACACCCGTGTGCTAGCACGCGATGCAAGGCTAGGGTTTGGCTCGAAAGTGGGGAGGGTTTCCGTGGAGATTGATCTCGGCGACTTCGTTGCACGCGATGCAATTGACATGTCACGCTCTCCACCCCTCCCTCCTTTATATAGAGTTGGCCGACGGGACTAGTGGCCGATTAGGACTCTATTTTGAATCGGATCTCATCCGTATCTCATAGAGTTTTCCGCCCCACACGTCGTAAGCCCATAGGACTCTATCCGATCGGATCCCTATCCGATCGAGCCGTATCCGAGTCCAACTCGAATATCTATTCTATCCCCTTAAGCGTGCGACCCTATAGGTTCAGGTATACTCGGTTTCGGCTATAGTCTAACTTAGCCGATCGTCGGCTCGAGTCTAACTCAGCCGACACTGTCAATAGCGGCGCCTAGCAGACATATTGACACCATAGTATACAAGAATAATATCGGCTCAACCCGTAATGTGTACACAAATCCCTTTGCCTCACGATACCGTTTAAGCTATAGGCAAGATGTGTGCCATCCCTTCAATAGCTTAACCATTCACTCGAACCGTATTGGATTATCCGTCCGTTGATTGACTCCTCAATCAACTTAGCATGGCCATGCATTTCCATAATCCATTACCTCGAGGGGCCAGAGATATCTCTCCAAAGGAGGGGCAAATTCCATCTTGATCACTCACATCCCACTCCATGTTTCATAGCAAACCCGAAAACTACCTTTATAACTACCCGCACGAATAGCGTTTGGTAGTCCCAAAGTAGGCTACTACACATGTTGGAATCCATGGTGATCTCAGGTCTAAGGACTTTGTACCAACACTACCTCGAGACCAACTAATGGCACATTAATTCCCGTAGTGTCTCATGGTGGGTCTATCCAACAATGTGTTCTCCAACACATATGTCCATGTTTATTGATTTGGTATCTCCATACCCATGATCTATGAGACATGATCATCAATCAATAAACATGCCGATCTTAGAATCATATTTGTTCCAACAATATGACATATGATCGTGGATCGTTTAGAAATAGATTCATACATAAAGAGTCTCATAAATAAGTCACGTACTTATTGATCAATACAAGATGTCTATTTCATGGAACCGAATAACACTTTATTCATTTATACATAAACATTGACGTGATATCCAACATCTCCATGTTGCCTCTAGGGCATATCACTAACATACAGCTGCTGTCAGAGGGAGCCGACCAGCTATCTTTTGGGTTGCCAGCACCAGCCAGATCTGTAGAAACCACCAGGGGCCGCCGGTGTTGATTGGGCGTTGGCGGCTATCTTCACGGCGGCCTGATGCAACATCTAATATAAGTAGCCGAGGAGGTACTTTCCCAGCGCGAGTTTTCCTTCGTCGGCCAGGATTTCGGCTACGACCTGCCAATTGGCGATCGGCCCGCAGCTCGATCCACAAAACACAAATTTTTCAAGCCACATCATCAAGAATGCAGCATGCTCTCAGTGGCCGACGGGTCCATCCTTCATGTTTTGGGCAATGAAGCCGCTCCACCCGCCGATGGCCTTGGTTTTGAATTGGTGCTGCCCTTTCGGCTCAAGTTGCTGGGGTTGGCCGATGACTCAATGTCCAAACCGGTTGTCATGTACACGTCGGCCAGCGTGATGGTCATCGACCCTTGATGAAAGATGATGGCATTGAAGCTATCATTCCAGAAATATGTTGCGGCCGACAGAAGTGGCTCGTCCTTCTCCATGTTGGCAATAGACAGAGCCAAGCCTTGGGCTATCTCGGCCTCCTGCCACTGTGTATATTTGGCTGATCGCACCCTCTTGTACCATTCAATCCAGGCTGAGTCGGTGGTCGGCCATGCTTTGAATGTTCCGTTCCAGGTGGCCACGATCTTACCACCTATAGGTGCGTGAGTGTTTTACATTTTGCCTTTCGGCCGCATCGCGTGATTCACAGCCATTCGCTAGTTTAACACATGTTAAATAAAAAGGGAATGACTAAAACACTTTTCTATTGAACCGAAAAGTATGCTAACTTGTAAATTCCATAGTAAATTCATTTGAGTTCCTTTTTGAATGAACAAAATTTCAGTAGACTCATAAACTAGTACTCTTTAATATTGTAACCAAAAACATGGCACTTACAATATAGAGTATGTCTTTACATTTTGTGTAGTAAAATAATACTATAATGCAAACTACAATTTATCAAATTTGTAGAAAATGCATTCAAGCTCCAAATGTGTTGAACTAAAATTTGTTAGATCCACACATTTATGTTCTTTATTTAAAAGAACTAAAATCTGGAACATTCAGCACAACAAATCCTTCTAAATTTTGTGTAGCATATAATTAACATAATTACATCATAATTTTGTTGTGTACGAAATTCAATGTAACTCCAAAAATTATGAACTCAGCTTTATTGGACTAATAAAAAACATCCTCTTTATTACTGGAAACTAAAAGTTGGTGCATTATGTATAGAATACACCTTTAAAAATTTGTATTACATATAATGGACTTAATGTACACTATAACTTGTAAAATGCATTAGGAATTCTTATAAGCTCTAAAAATTATGAAACCAACTGGATTAGTTTTACAAAACTATTCAATTCACCCCTGCAAGGTTAAATTTAACAGAAGCATTTCTAAAAAATGTTCCATGACTTTACCTAGTTATAAATCACATATTCTAGGATAAACTTGTAAAAGTCATATCTCTCAAACGGAAGGTGATAAAATGGAAATCTTTCACCTAAATTCACAAGTTAGTACCTAATCACTCTGAAAAAATCATACATTTTAGAGCATTTTAAAATTTTGACATTATTTGCTATTTACCATTTTAAATTTTTGACATTATTTGCTATTTATCGTTCATACGTTATTCTTGCATAAGTAGCGAGTGCGTCGACGGTGAGAAATATGTTTTGGTGCTGTCGAGGTAGTACAAGAATAAGGCAAGTGCTCTTATGCTCCTTTAAACACATTGAAACCCTATGTTTTTTCTATGTTTTAGGGAATGGAAAGTGTTGGTTATAAAATTGCATGCGTATGTGTAATTATCGTTATTTGAAATGTGGGTAGATAATAGCTATAACCTATTTTCTGCATGATCAACTTGAAATATATTCACCCCTCTATGCTCATTTGGGTCTATAATTGCTTAATATGCTACTAAGCATGCTTAGCCATGCTTAGAATTATGCAAATAATCCATATGGTGACTTTATAAATAAAATTTTGGGCACTATTTTACTTCTGAACAGATATGAAAATTATGATTATTTGTGAATTAAAATAGAGTTAAACTTGTTTGAGACTTGGGCGGCAAGTGGTGTGCATATGGGGGTAGTTGCACAACGATAGGGGAGTGTTCTCCTGAGTCAATTAAGTATTGAACTTTATGTTATCATCTATTGTTTATCGTACATTCACATGTGCTAGTTATGGAAACTTAGCTGATTAAGTTATTTAATGTCTAGCCTTATGGTGGAACAAAGTAGTATGAATTAGTCTAAGCGATGATTCACAGAAATTACCTATCTATCCGTATTTTATTGGGGTGATGGCGTCTAAGTATGTCCAATACAATGGTATAGTGACTGGTAGGGGCGTTAGGCTTAAGGCGTGTGCCTATGTCATGCCCCGATTTTTGTTTAGAATTAAAAAACATTTAATAATACATTTTTAGAAATATTAAAAGTTAAAATAAATTATTAAGTGAAATTAATAAGGGAATTGAGATTTCCTTTAAAAATCATGGCTAGAAATATTTTTATAATATTCTCCATATCCTAAAGTATTATCTAAAATTTAATTTTGGCATCCCGAAATAATTTTAATAATACAAAGTTTATTTATGCAATTAGATAAATTAAAAAATAAATTAAAATTCCCATGTTGTTCCTAGGCCGTTTTCGGCCCATTCCTCAAAAGTTTGTTTTGCGTCCCTCTTCCTTCTCCCTCGTCTGCTAAGTCGCCTCCCCTTCCCTCTCTCCTCGGCTGGCCCAGCTCGCCGGCCTATGGCCTCGCTCTTCTGCGCAAAGTCCGTTTTGCGTCCTCCTCTCGCCTCCTCTCTCCTCTCTCTCGATAGCTGGGACCGACGGCCCCACCTGTCGCCTTGGCTTCCTTCATCCGAAGACCCGGCCGCCGCCACGCCCACGTCATCATCGCCGCGCCCGCATCGCCGCCTCTCGCTCACGCCCAGCCCCGCTGCCGCCCTTAAACTCGCGAGCACGGACCGCCTCACCACCCCACCTTCTCCCTACTTCACCGTGGAAATCGACGCCATCATCGCCATCTCCCGGCGTCAGCCGCCCCCACTCTGCCATCGAATCTCGACTTCCCAGCCTCCTGTCTGCCTCCCCAACTCTATAAAATGCTTCCCGTGCATCCCTCCCTCATTTCCCCAATTTTCTCGAGCCGACGCGCTCTCCCTTGCTCTCTCGGCGCCGCTCTCTCTCTCCGCTGCTCGCCGGTGCCCTTCGGCGAAGCGCCGCCGTTGCTACACATCGCCCCGTGCTCCACCATCGCCATCTCTGGCTTTGCCGCGCTGCACCGCACCCCATCCGCCCCTTCCTGAGCATTGTCCGTCGCCGGAGCGTCGTCCCCGCTGTGCAACCGAGCCGCCATCGCAAACTGGCGCCCTCCGGTCACCTTCCCCCACCGCCTTGTGTCTCCACAGGCCGCGCCGTCGCCTCCTCTAGCTCCGCGGTGCCAAGCCGAGCCTTAGCCGCCCCTCCGCCGTCGTCAGGAGCAACAGGACCGTCGCTCGCATCGCTCGCCCTAGCGTCGGCCGCTATCCACACCCTATCGTTGTTCATCTCGCGCCGCCTTACCCCCGTGCGTGCTTGGTAAGGCATCCCCTCCCTCTCCGATCTCCTCAGCTGCCCTCTCGTGCGCGCCGCCGTCTCCCAGTCGGTCGGTTGGTGGGAGCCATCCCCTCTTCCTGAGTCATTCGATTTGCTATCAGGCAGATCAGGGCCGTTCCACATCGGTGTCCCATTGGCGCCATGTGAGCGCGACGTGGTGCACCCGCCCTGTCGCGCGTGGACTCGATCCACCATGGGCTGCCCCTTTTCGGCGTTGTCATCCCTTGCTCACATAAGCCTTGCTAACATAAGCCTGACGTTAGCCTTAGCCTTTTTCCTTTGTTAAAACAATTAGTAATTGCACAATAAGTAGAATTAATTTTTAGAAATCCATTTAAATAGCTCAAAACTTCTAAAATTCATATCTAATTCATACGAACTCTAAATTAGGCCATTCAACCTATAAAATTCATCTAAAATTAAGCTTTACATGTTTATTTACTTTTCATGTAATATTATTTGGTTTTTATTAGCGTTTTTTCTTGTTCTGTGTGTCAGCGTGTAGACTCCGTCGTTTTGGAAGTTTGCGCTTGCAAGGAAAAGGGTAAAGAAGATTCTCTGAAGAAGCACGGAAAACCACATATTTCTTCTTGAAGCATATTGAGTCTAATTTATAAAATTTTTTACCGTTTGTAGATAAAATTGCATGTTTTGCTAATTATATGGGAATTGGGCTAACTATCTGATTGCTTGTGTCATGTTTAATTGATATCCATCCATTGTCAATCCTGAGTGATAATTTGACTGGTTTGCATCACTCATATGATATTGCTAGAATTATATACGCTTAGTCATGCTTAATTACCACTAGCATATTTAATGGCATTATCATATTAATTATTTTAGTACCTGACGAACTACGAGCTTGAGATATCTGGCCATGTTTATTGGTCATAATTATCCAATTAAAATGTGACTTAATGGTGAACTGTGGGTGTATGGTTTTGCTTGTCGCATCCATGACAATTAAGGACCGGTTCGTGGGAAACCCTGAAAGATTTATTGTACTTATCACAAGCAAGAATGGACAACTACTGGACTTATAGTGTAGCTTATTCCTATCCGACGTACCTAGGCAAAGGTGGGCGTGATGGAGTTTCGATGGGCCAGGCAAGGCTTATGCGGCTTTTGGATTCACCTAGCCACAAGTGGGGGCTGCCTACCCTGGATTAGGGGTAGGGGCGAAACCTGCAGTATGTATCGTTTGGTCACGGGGAGTTATGCGAACGGTCTTGTCACAATCACTCGTATGGTGATGTGTCTGGCCAGGCACGGTGATATATGATCGATTGTGTCTTGTGAGTACAGTTGTACGCATCTTATCAGAATAAAACTATCCGAATAGCCGTGCCCATGGTTATGGGCGATCGACCAGTTTCACCGTGATTAGTCTCACACTATTAATTAAATTGGCTTAAACAAATTGGTCTAGTTCAGGCGGGATGGTTGGGCCTGTTCAACGCGGTGTAGCGTTGTTCAATGGAGAATTAACATTGACTTATTAATCAATATTTTTCTGTTTTAAACTAGAATGGTTTATAACCGCATTTATGAAAAAAGCCACAAGCCTCTCTTCGTCTCTCCTTGCACGTCTGCATCATCATCGTGGCTTCCTGAGTACGGTGGTTGTACTTAACCTTGTTATTTTTTTTCTTTTCAGAAGTGTAGTGTTTCTGAGTCGAAGACAGAGTTAGAAGACCAAGGATCATATCCTTGTTGAGTTTTGCCTGTGGAGTGGAGCTAAAGCCCCACAAGGATCGTCCTTTTTTTTGTTGTTGCTTTTTTTCGTGTGAGGACTAAGTGCCTCTGTTGTAAGTATTTTACGTTTTTATTTATGTGTGGATCGTTTATTGATTTGTTATTTTGTGTATCCTGGTTGATTTCTTGATAGGAACTTATACACAAAATAGTTTGAAAATTTTGGATAAATTTTTGGACGTGACAGCTCACCACCTAACGTCTCTAGGTCATTCCTAGGACGTTGTCACACTTTCCATCGCTGATGTAAGGGTAGCATTGAGTAATGTAAAGATTACATTGTGACCTCTAGACCACAATAAATGTGTAGAATGTGGTGGTACCGACGGGTATCGGACAAACTAGAGTGATTCATATCATGTGGTTAACGTTGTACAAACTCTGTAGAGTCTAAAACTAACTGATTACCCATGCTCTCAGTCGAGAGTGACTTGGTGATGTGTCATGAGTATGGACTTTTTTTATAAATGTGTTTATGAAAATAGGTTATGGAATGGTGACTTGTGTTGAGTTTTGATGATTATGATGACGATTATGGTGGCTTGTTGTCATGAGGGCAGCAAGCATGTTGACATGATATTGCTATGTTAAATATGGTGACCTACTTATGAACATGTTTTAAATTGCTTTATAAAATCCATTTGCAAATGTTTATGAAATAAAACTTGCTTTCATGCTAAAAGAAACTACAAATAGCCTCTCTTTGATTATGAGCTTGCATAGTATGTTAGGATTGTTCTCGCTTGCTAGTACACTAAATTGTTTATTGTATTGACACTTGTTCTTGTTGTATTTTGTTGTTTTGAATTATTTTGCAGGTAATAGGTTTATCTAACTTGAGTGTGCCGGATCGTTGCTTCTTCAGGATGAATTCTAATAGAGGTCTACCCCTAGTTGGCTTGCTTGTGGGTTATGGGTAGACAAGCTTCTGTAAATCTCTGATTAATTGGCTAGTTGGCTAATGTATAGATAACATAGGCGTAATCTGAAATTTAATCTTTGTTTATGTCATATTCTGTTTATCATTGCTTTTGAAGAAAATGTGAGACTAGTTCTCATCCTAGGAACTAGTCTAACACGAGTATGTAGTTCTCATCCTAGGAACTAGTCTAACACGAGTATGAGTTTGGAGCAATTGAGATGGTCGATAAATTTAGCAATTTAGTCAAGTCTCGTGGGATGTGTAACATATTTGGTCGTCGCCTTTGTGTAGTTTGATGGGCATGTCTCAAGTTGAAGTTGACTGGCACGCTTCTCTCATCAAATATCGTCATTGTTCCCTACTTGGCGTTTCGGGTTTTATATTGTATGTTATTTGGCATGCCACGACAACAATGAGGTTGGATGTTTACCGTTTTATTTGATTTTTATTTGAGATCTCATCAAACTAAATATTTCGTGTTGTCGTTTCAATTAGCTTATATAATATCTAGAAAGGTGTCTCACACAAGCTCAAATCGAGAAGGCCAAAAAGTAGGAGAGGCTTGAAGAGGACCCAATAGGACCTGGATAAGGCCTATGGGCCAATCGGCTGGGCCAAATGACTGTAGTTGCACTTATAAGTTTCCCCATCATATGGATATTCATGTAATAAAACCACTATACAGATATTCATGTAATAAAACCACTAGTACACCAAATCCTTGGTTGTAACCCTCCTAGGCTGTAAGTCTATAAATAGACTATAGGGGATGTGTAATTGGATCCAATTTTTCAATTAAGACATATTTACTATTTTCTATTATTCCACCACGTTGAATGCAGCCTATTCTTCAGCAAAAGTGTTTGTCATTCTGTAACATACCAATAAAATATACCTTGAAAAATTCATGAACAAAAATATGTAAATGAGTAAAATCATCATTTGCCGTGTGTGCATACATTATTTTTACTATTTTTGGCTCTTCAATACATTTTCTTTATAGGTTTCATATGCATTGAAAAGGATAAAAAAATATAAAAATTTATGGTGCAAGATAAAATCATGGAAAAATTCCTAAAATAATCTATGCAACACATATAACCTACTATAATTTTGAATTTATTTTATCACTAGAATTGGTACCTCAAATAAATCATCTAATTTAGCAAAATTTGCAAAACCGAAATAACACATTGCCTACTTTACACCTTCATCATAATTCAACCAAAGCTTTTCTTGCAAACCCTTTGGTCAGCATGTTAAACATGATATACTTAATCATCAGGAAGTTTGGTTTAATTTAATTCAAAATATAACCAGAACCACAAATTCTATAAACAATAATTAACTGCAGTAAACATAGTAACTTGGTCTCCTTTATAATTTTATTATGGTTAATTATAGAAGTAATTCAACCTTGGGACATGAAATCATTGCAAGGTCACATCCTTGTCTACCTAATACTGTGTTGTCTCCCCTTAAATCTCTTCCCTTGAATCTCAATATAAGTAGTACAGCACATGAATACAAAACCAAGCCTTGCAATAGTTTCTAGAGTGTTTCTCCCCTTATTTCACAGCTAGTGGCGCCAAAAAAAAAACAGTGAGACCCACTTATCGGCCTCGTGTAGTAGGGATTCTCCTCCCAGATTCTCAACAGAATCAATAGAATCCTTGCCAAATGAAATATTTTGCAACTGATTATGAGAAGAATCACTTCAAATAATTCAGCAGTTTTACATAAAGAGTGAGAATCACCTAAAAGCTGTTTCTCCCGAGAATCACCTAAAACCAGTTTTTCTCAAGAACCATCTGAAAATCATCTAAAATATTGTTCTAATGATTACTTTATTATATCGATTCCGATTCTCTTCAGAATCTGATTCAGAAGAATCCGAATCTAGAATCAGAGAATCAGAGAATCAGAAGCCCTACCAAACGGGCGCATGATCGACTAGAACACACCCCAACTCACCCCATTGCCTGCAACTTAGCTACTGCCCTAGAACGTGTGAAGGCCACCGGTCGATACCTAGCTCGAGCTCGACACCTCATCTTCCACCATTTAGTGAACCACTTCGCCACTATACTCTCTTCCTCTCCATAATTGCGTTCCAGAAAAAAATCAGAGCGAAATCACCTCGGAATCGGCGAGAACGGCCTCGTCTTTCTTGTCGGCCGCAAGAGTTTTATCGTCTCCATCCTCTACCTGTGAGATTTGGCGCAAACCATCCATTGGGACGTGATCCCTTTCTTTTTGCCTGATCTATCTGGGTCTTTGCTCTTCATTGTGCACAGCTCGGGTTCACGGAGTCGCGCTCGTTGTCGTCGTCGGCTCCGGGACGCCGCCGCCAAACCATTCCGCCGTTCCCGCTGCATCCGGCCCTATCTAGCCAAGCCGCTGCGCTAACAGGATTGCTACGGCCCCAGAAGCTAAACGCCCAAGATGGCCCCTTGAAGCTAGCCCTGACAACGGAGAACGAGCTCATCTTCTCCAAGTCTGACCCGCCGTCGCCGTCATCGATTCACTCTCTCCGGTGAGCTTCCTTCAAATTACTTGCGTATAGAACCTCTTTGATGGACAGATCGAGTCCCCACCGTTGTCCCGAAGCTCTCCACCGTCGTCGCGTTTTTTTCTCCATCGCCATTGCTTCACCGGACCTCGTCGTCCTCTGCAGTCCACTCGGTGAGGTTACTGGAGATCTATGGATGCTATATTGCACATCATGAAGGTCTATTTCAAGCACTAGCTCCACATGCATAGGTAGCCCGAACCACCTCTCCGCTTGCGCCACCGCTGCAGCTTACCCCGGCCACCTCCGTCTACAAAAATACCATTTACGGGTGCGCAACAAGACTACGGACATTTTTGCTTTTGGACGAAACCTCATCAGCTGCGCCGTTCGTCGTCGTCGAACTCTCCCGTGATGCAGCCTCACCTCTCTGCCTGTAGGTGCTTGCCAAGGACCTCGTCCGCGAATTCGACTAAGTCCAGGGTTGTGCTGCAAAAATCCATACTCACTGACAATGGGTTCTGGACCAATATGTGAATATTATAAATATTGGTCACTCTTATTGAACTTTTCCATTTACACGTGGTAAAAGTACTGCGGGTTGGTTTCTCAATCTTCCAGAGGGTTTTGTGCAAAACTTTCCTCACTGACCATGGACCCTAATAATTTAAAATCTGAAAAATATAAAGAAAATAGTCTAAACGATTTCAAGGAAACTGCAAAATGAGTAAACTTGTAAAATTTATAGATATTTAGGTGAAATGTAAATAGCCACATAACGTATAAAAACTTATAAAATTTATAGGTTATTGGTTATAACTCCAAATCAAGTCATTCCAGTTTTGATAGACTTATCATTTCATGGTCGTAATTGCTGTGAACTAAAAGTTGGCGCATGCAGTATAAGAAACACCTACAAAATTTGTGTAACAAATAAACACATATGTGAGACATATAGCTTATAAAATCCATAGTAAATTCATTATAGCTTTAAAATTTGTAAAACCAACTTTATTGGACTTGAAGAAATCATAAACTGAAACATAACAAAACATGGGCTCAAACAACATCTATGTTTAACTAAAGCATAATTAACCTATCTCTAGTATTTCACTTGTAAAATTCATATCTCCCAAATTAAAAGTGATAAAATAGAAATTATTTCACCTAAATTCATCTTAGGTCAGTACCTAACCAGTATGTGTTGATGATCCTTAAGTACCAAATCTGATCATCTATTCCTGCATATAAGCAAATGGAATAATATAAAATGAAATAAGAAACTTAGAGACAGTGGTTAGTACTAATCATTTCCACTGAATATATGTATGTAGGTGAATCATAGATGAAAACCAACCGCCATGCGACAAAATACATCACCGAACAATCGGACGCGATTACACAAATGGAGCCCTTACTTGCGAATCAAAACCACCTAGAATTGAGCCCAACCAAGGTACAACATGTAGGGGGTCCACCAGGTAGCCTCCCATCTGAATGAGTGATCGGGAGGTGGGCTAGAAGTTTAGCCGAACCACAAAGTCGGCCGAACCGGCTTCGACTCCCCTCGCCATCTGCTTCCATGTGTAGGCTCTTGATGACTCCCCAATGGTGGTTATACGTGGTTCTCGGGCTTAACCGACCTACAAACCGTCATTACAACAATATATAAGGATGAGCTCACTTCACTCTTAAAACACACAACAAAGTGGAGTACAACTCACTTTCATACACTTTCATACTTAGGCATTGCTTTAGTAGAGTAGAAAGAGATCAAGGAGAAGCTCCGAAAGGAGTGTCTTAAATGTCGGAGTTCTCTCCAGGAATGTTCCGGAGGAGTGCTAGAGATGTCGGCATTCTTCCAAGGGAGTTATGAAGGCGTGCCAGAGATGTCGGCACTTTCTCTGATCATGTACCTCAACGGATGCTTCTTTTATATAAATAAGTATTCATGATTTCGTTTGGTATTTATTTTTCTTATTTAAGTAAGATATTTTCTCATCGTTGCAGGAGAGTACCTTAATCTTCTATAAGCGTGATCCGAGATTAGGGTTGTAACTAATAGACATGTTGTCTAGGCTGGAGGTTAACTTTGTTTATTGTGTGCTTCACAGGTTATAGAGGTAGGCGGCAGGTGATGATAGGCATGTTTGTCCTTTGTAATTTTCCATGTTCAAGTACATCATAGAGCTATAGGCCAGAGTCTCCTTAGTAGACCAGGGGTAAGCCAGTGCCCGAAGCAATGGATAGAGTTTTACCTTAACTTAATTAAGATAATTAACCCATAGAAATCCTCTCTATCCTAAGGCAACCATCTTTAGTTGTTGTACTTGGAAGAATCATGTTCTTTGATTATACACATAAGTTTCATACGGTATTTGTGCGCTTGCAGATTATTCTATGCTCGTAATAAATACCAACAAGCTTTCTGACGTCTTTGCGGGGGAACGGTTGTTGTATCATCCTCGAACATGGTTTATCCTCGTATCTTTTTTTTCTTCCTTTCTCTTTCCACCTACTTGGCCACTCCAACTACCACGGTGCCACACCCTCCTATTGGATTCTCCCAGACTTCTTAAGAGAGGAATATCAAGGAAAAGGAAATGTATCAGATGTAACTTCCATTTCTTATTTTTCCACAAGATGTATGAGAGGACATCCTACTATGTAATCCTTGTATGGTCAAATTTTTGTAACACCTAGTTGGGTACTTGGTGCTTATGACCATTACTCCATCTCTATGCAATTGTTGAACACTTGCCTCCTTTAAAACCTATGTGTCGGAATGGAATGTATGTTTTTTTATGAGTTGCTTGCTGTCCAAAGATTGGTTTTATGCGAATATACAAAGGATAACTTGCATACTCAACTATTACACAACATTCAAATCTCCTTTGCGTACAGATGGTATGTATATGTCATTTCTTTGCGCAAGAACTCATGTACTGTTGTACTCTGAGTGCAGGATGACTCATACACGCTCTGGCGCATATTCCACGGCTGTGCGCGCGCTTCATCCGAGCGCGTGATGATGATCCGACTCTCGCACACCGTTGGCCCAACAAAATCGCCTATTCGAACGAATGGTGCAAAACTCGAGAATATGGGGGCAGCGATGGCACATCATGCTAATCAAGTGCCCTCCAAATTATTAGATGTCCAACGGACTCACCCGCCGCATTTTTCTTCAGCAGCCGGTCCTCTTGCTGCGGACGATTGGCTACAGGATATTAAAAATAAATTGGATCTTTGCCGATGTGATCCCATTGGGAAGGCCACATTCGCTGCCTACTATCTCCAAGGTGCTGCCGCTGCCTAGTGGGAGACCTACAAAACATTGATTCCTTCTGATGAACCCATCACTTGGACGGTGTTCCGGGAAGGGTTCCGCTCTGCCCACATTCCAGCTGGTCTCATGGAGATCAAGAAGAAGGAATTTCTCAACCTGAAACAAGAGAGTATGTCCTTCATGGAATTTATGGAGCGGTTCAACTATCTCGCCAGGTATGCCACTGCCGATATGGACACCGAAGCCAAGAAAGTTGAAGCGTGCAGGGACAAATTGTCACCTGAGCTTAAGCATGCTTTAGCCGCCCATGAAATCGAGCATGAAGACCTTGGTGGATAAGGCCCTTCGGGTCGAGTCCAGAGAGAAGGAAGTGGTCGAGGACCGTAAGTGCAAGTGGGCCCCGAAGAAATTCGCGGGAAGTAGCAACTCCACTTGTCCTCGGCTGGCCTCTCCTCCAACAAGCAGGCCCATGTTCTCGCAACCACCGCGGCCAATGTATGCGTCACCACGACCACCGCCTCGGGGTATCGCTAAAATCCTCGCCGCACAAGTAGTTCGGTATGCTTCACGCACCGCCAATGTTACGTGCTACAACTGTCGCCAGAAAGGGCACTACTCGCCAAGGTGCCCATAACCGAAGACTGGGAAGACCGGCTCACGTCCATAAGCCGCACCAGCCTCCACCTCGAGGCCCCAAGTCCCGCTCAGTGCTAGACAATGGAGAATTCTTGCAAGTCGAAGCCAACCCCGACATTCGGCAAAGGGCGGCCGAACCACGTCGCATCAAGAGCAAAACAACTTAAATTGAAACCAGAATTTCTTAGAAATGTTGTGCACATACAATCACCTGGGTCTACCTTGGCCACAAAATTACTATGCAAAGGGGTAGAATTCCATATGAATGGGGTGAAATTTTTGGCCGATCTTATATTGTTAGACACCTTGGGATTGGATATTATACTTGGGATGGATTGGTTATCCAAACACAAAGGAACCATTGATTGTGCACGTGGGACGGTAACGCTCCATAGCATTAACGGACAAGTGGTTAGGTTCACTTGTGAAAAGTCTTATACTTCCAAGCACCCATCCACTCAATCTCTCTGTACCGAAATCAAAAATGGTACCCGTTGTAAATGAATATCTTGATGTATTTCCAAGAGCCGCCAGAATGCCACCGATCGAGACATTGAATTTGTGACCGATCTAATTCCTAGAACAACACCCATTGCTAAAAGACCTTACCGGATGACAACAGAAAATCTGAAAGAACCAAGAAGCGATCAATGAACAATCAAGCTAAAGGCTTTATTCGCCCAAGCTCATCTCCATGGGGCTGTCCCGTGCTATTTGCACCGAAGAAGGATGGAACCATGCGGATGTGTGTCGATTATCGACCCCTAAAAGAGGTCATGATCAAGAATAAATATCCTCTTCCCAGAATTGATGATTTATTTTATCAATTAACCCGTGCCCGTGTCTTTTCAAAGATTGATCTGAGATTGGGATATTTTAAACTCAAGATCAGACCTGAAGACATTCCGAAGACGGCCTTCACTACTCGCTATGGTATGTTTGAATACACCGTGGTTTCTTTTGGCTTAACCAATGCGCCAGCCACTTTCATGAACATGATGAATAAAATCTTCAGGGAATATCTTGATAAATTCATGGTGGTGTTCATTGATGACATCCTTATTTACTGCAAGAATGAGGAAGAACATGCGCAACATCTGCGCACGGTACTTGATAAGCTGCGAGAACACCAACTTTACGCCAAGTTCTCAAAATGTGAATTTTGGTTAAAAGAAGTTGGATTTCTCGGTCATGTCCTTTCGGAGGGTGGTATTGCAGTTAATCTGAGTAATGTACAAAATGTACTAAACTGGAAGCAACCACAGAATATCTCTGAAGTCAGAAGTTTCCTTGGTATGGCCGGATATTACCGACGTTTTATCGAGAATTTTTCTAAAATATCTCGACCTTTGACCCAGCTCCTCAAAAAGGAAACTAAATTCATTTGGTCTGAAGCTTGTGAAGAAAGCTTCCTTGAACTGAAAAGAAGGCTTACCACTGCCCCAGTGCTCGTAATGTCAGATGTCAACAAACCCTTCCATGTTTATTGTGACGCATCACGACAAGGACTGGGTTGTGTGCTTATGCAGGAAGGAAAGGTTGTGGCCTACACCGCACGCCGCCTAACGACCTCATCGCCTTAACTATCCAACCCACAACCTAGAGCTAGACGCAGAGTGCATGCTCTAAAAATCGGTGGCACTATTTGGTTGGGAACCGGTGTGAAATCTTCACTCGACCACAAAAGTCCAAAGTATTTCTTCACCCAACCGGATCTGAATCTGAGGCAAAGAAGATGGCTAGAACTCATAAAAGATTATGATCTTGGCATTCATTATCACCCTGGTAAAGCAAATGTTGTAGAAGACGCTTTAAGTCGAAAGCAACGCCAACCAGTTGATGATGAATCAACAGCCCAACCATCTCTGTCAACTGAGTTCCAAAAGTTAAATTTGGGGTTAGTGGAAGATGGCTATGTTGCTGCATTAGCATTACAGCCTACTCTCTATTTTCAAATTAAAGCAGCCTATAACTCTGATAAAGAGGCTGCTGAAATTTTGAAGGAGATCAATACAAAATCCCACACTTTGTACACACTCAATCCGGATGGAGTAATCATGCATGGGAAACAAATCTATGTTCCGCATAAACGTAACCTTAGAGAGACTATTCTTACAGATGTCCATTGCACCCCTTTAACTATCCATCCGGGATGTATGAAAATGTACCAAGACATTAGGACCCAATATTGGTGGCCTAGCCTGCGGCGAGACATAGCTGCCTATGTTGCCGTCTGCGACACCTGCCAACGGGTCAAAGCTGAGCATCAACGACCTGCTAGTCTGCTCCAACCTTTGCATGTTCCAGAATGGAAATTGATGAAGTCGGAATGGATTTCATCACAGGCTTACCTAAGACTAGCGCACGACTCCATTTGGGTTATTATGGATCGACTGACGAAAGTGGCTCACTTCATGCCAGTACATGTGACATATGGTGGAGCCAAGTTAGCCGAGTTATACTTAACCCACATTGTGAGACTCCACGTGTATCAAAAGTCATCATATCTAACCGTGGCACTCAATTTACTTCCCGATTTTGGGAAAATCTACAAGAACTCCTGGGAACTAAACTATTCTTCAGCACTTCCTTCCACCCACAAACTGGAGGACAAGTGGAGAGGACTAACCAAATCCTTGAAGATATGCTCCGAGCCTGTGTGCTTGAGCATAACACAAATTGGGAGAAATGTCTACCATTTGCAGAATTCTTTTATAACAATAGCTTCCAATTTAACCTTCAAATGTCACCATTTGAAGCACTCTATGGAAGAAAGTGTCGGACACCGCTATACTGGTCAGAAGTGGGAGAAAGGCAATTTTTCGTGCCTGCAGTTCTTAACGAGGCTGAAAAGAATGTTACTCTCATCAGAGACCAGTTGAAAGAAGCACAAACTAGACAAAAGAGTTACTTTGATCGCAAACGATGGGAGTTAAGCTTTGATGTAGACGACTATGTCTATCTTAAAGTGTCGAAACTTGGCTTCGGCAATAGAAATTTGGGGGTGAAGTCAAGATCGCCAAGCTCAATGGGTTAAGTGAAAAACAAGGTTTAGACAGGTTCAGGCCCTCTCGTGAGGTAATACCCTACTCCTGTTTTGGGGATTCGATCCACCGAGTGTTTATTGATCTCAAGATCTCGTGTGTCTAATAGCTCGTATATGCTTCGCATACATCTGATATCTGATATCCCTCAACGGACGCCCCTTACCCCCCTTATATAGTCTTGAAGGGCGGGCTTACAAGTCGGAAACCCTATCTTACTCTAAGTCAGTTTCCTCAATCTTACCAAGTTATGACTATGAGCTGTTGCCTTATCTAATCGGCAACGTAACACCCAAGTCATAGTCGGTTTACATAATTAGCAGGCGTAACCTATCCATATTACCAGTCTGATAAGCTTGCCATGTGGGTATCCGATTGCCATAATCTCCACAAGAGCCCCCGAGTCCTTCAGCAGACGAGATAACTTTGCCTCAAACAAAGATAACTCACGCCAAACAACTCTTTGGCCGAGTGCTTCGTCGCCGAAGTGGTTCCGTCATCTCTGCCTGAATCTCTCGAGTGGCTCCAAAGACTATGAAGGGCTGGAAAACATCCCAAAAAATTCTCAAAAAATAAATATCTAGGTGCATCTCCTGATGCACCTAATTAGGTGTAGCCCCCGACTATGTGGTTAGTCAAAAACAGACTAAGCATATAGTCAAGAACTAAAAATCATTCTCATATAAATGCTTAGCTCAAGCTAAAGCAATCATAAAAAATCTCATCACTCGACAAGCTCATGCTTATCCGAGTAGATTTGCCCGAGTCGTCTCAGAACAAATAGTTTAATTAGCCCTCATGGGTAAGAAATCAATTCACTTGGCAAGCTCATGCTTATCCGAGTTGATTTGCCCGAGTCATCTCAGAACAAATAGCTCAATCGACCCTCGTGGGTAAAAAACACTTGGCAAGCTCATACTTATCCGAGTTAACTGAAGGGTTACGCGGAGGCTACGCTAGCCAAAAACAAAACTTTTACCGCGCAAACCAGAACACTTGCAAGTAAGGGCCGATAGATCGTTACCGATTGGAGTGTGCAATGAAATGTACCAATCGTGGCTATCCGATCCGGAATGTGTAGCCGATTCTCGCAAGCCGACACCGATACCCGGGACAGCCGATTCGCCAATCAACCGATTCACGCATGCGGTAGCCGATCCGAAGCCAATCAACAGCGCGCAACGTAGCAGCGCCTCTACCGGTATCCACACGTCCGGGGACAGAACGCCGTACACCCGTGTGCTAGCACGCGATGCAAGGCTAGGGTTTGGCTCGAAAGTGGGGAGGGTTTCCGTGGAGATTGATCTCGGCGACTTCGTTGCACGCGATGCAATTGATATCTATTCAGCTCTCCACCCCTCCCTCCTTTATATAGAGTTGGCCGACCGGGACTAGTGGCCGATTAGGACTCTATTTTGAATCGGATCTCATCCGTATCTCATAGAGTTGGCCGCCCCACACGTCGTAAGCCCATAGGACTCTATCCGATCGGATCCCTATCCGATCGAGCCGTATCCGAGTCCAACTCGAATATCTATTCTATCCCCTTAAGCGTGCGACCCCGTAGGTTCAGGTATACTCGGTTTCGGCTATAGTCTAACTTAGCCGATCGTCGGCTCGAGTCCAACTCACCCGTACTTCAACGGCGCCTAGCAAGACATATATTGACACCATAGTATACAAGAATAATATCGGCTCGAACCCGTAATGTGTACACAAATCCCTTTGCCTCACGATACCGCTTAAGCTATAGGCAAGATGTGTGCCATCCCTTCAATAGCTTAACCATTCACTCGAACCGTATTGGATTATCCGTCCGTTGATTGACTCCTCAATCAACTTAGCATGGCCATGCATTTTCATAATCCATTACCTCGAGGGGCCCAGAGATATCTCTCCAAAGGAGGGGCAAATTCCATCTTGATCACTCACATCCCACTCCATGTTTCATAGCAAACCCGAAAACTACCTTTATAACTACCCATTACGGAATAGTGTTTGGTAGTCCCAAAGTAGGCTACTACACATGTTGGAATCCATGGTGATCTCAGTCTAAGGACTTTGTACCAACACTACCCGAGACCAACTAATGGCACATTAATTCCCGTAGTGTCTCATGGTGGGTCTATCCAACAATGTGTTCTTCAACACATATGTCCATGTTTATTGATTTGGTATCTCCATACCCATGATCTATGAGACATGATCATCAATCAATAAACATGCCGATCTTAGAATCATATTTGTTCCAACAATATGACATATGATCGTGGATCGTTTAGAAATAGATTCATACATATAGAGTCTCATAAATAAGTCACGTACTTATTGATCAATACAAGATGTCTATTTCATGCAACCGAATAACACTTTATTCATTTATACATAAACATTGACGTGATATCCAACATCACCATGTTGCCTCTAGGGCATATCACTAACAATCTCCCACTTGCACTAGAGTCAATCATGTAAGTATCTAATACCCATTGCTCTTGTGTGCGCCTCATGCTTCGGGAGGGAGAGGCTTTGTCGCGGATCGGCTATGTTGAGATCCGTGTGCACTTTGCATATCTTGACATCACCTCTGTCCACAATCTCGCGGATGAGATGATATCGCCGAAGTATGTGTTTGGACTTCGATGTGACCTCGGCTCCTTGGCTTGTGCAATGGCTCCACTATTGTCACAATAGAGAGACATTGGACCGTCGTACTAGTCATCACACCAAGCTCGAAACGAATTTCTTGATCCAAACAGCCTCCTTGCAGCTTCCGAAGCAGCAATGTACTCGGCCTCCGTTGTAGAATCAGCAACGGATCCCGCTTGGAACTCTTCCACTGATCGCGCTCCGTTCAGCGAGAACACGAACCCATTGCGATCTATAATCATCCTTGTCTGCTTGGAAGCTAGCATCGGTGTAACCACTTACAACGAGCTCTTCCTCACCTCCATAGACTAGGAACATATCCTTAGTTCTTCTCAAGTACTTAAGGATATTCTTTACGGCATCCAGTGACCTTCACCTGGATCTCGATCGGTATCCGCTCGTAGCACTCAAAGCGTACGAGATATCTGTGTACAAAGCATGGCATACATGATGGATCCAATTGCCGAAGCATATGGAACCATACCCATCTTATTCCGCTCATCATGTGTCCGAGGACACCGATTCTTGCTAAGATTGATGCCATGTGACATAGGCAAGAAACCTTTCTTGGAATCATGCATGTTGAACCTTTTCAACACCTTGTCAATGTATGTACTTTGGCTTAATCCAATTAGCCTCTTGGATCTATCTCTATAGATCCGAATGCCCAATATATATGTTGCCTCCCTAAGTCTTTCATGGAAAAACTATTTTTCAATGAAGACTTGACGGATTCTAGCATAGGGATATCATTTCCAATCGAATATGTCATCCACATATAAGATTAGAAATACAATTGCGCTCCCACCGACCTTTTTGTAAACACAGGCCTCTTCTTCATTTTTGATGAAACCAAACCCTTTGATTACTTCATCAAAACGAATATTCCAACTCCGAGATGCTTGCTTCAATCCATAAATGGATTTCGTAGCTTGCATATCTTTCCAGCGATTCTGGATCGACAAAACCCCGAGGTTGTATCATGTATACATCCTCGCTTAGGTTTCCATTTAGGAAAGCCGTTTTGACATCCATCTGCCATATCTCATAATCGAAATATGCAGCAATCGCTAGGATAATCCGAATAGATTTAAGCATTGCGACGGCGAGAAGGTTTCATCATAATCAACTCCTTGAATCTGTTTAAAACCTTTCGCCACCAATCGCGCCTTATAGATGTGAACATTTCCATCCATATCGGCCTTTTCTTAAAAACCCATTTACACTCAATGGTTTTGACACCATCAGTGGATCAACCAAGTTCCAAACTTGATTGTCGTACATGGATTCTATTTCGGATTTCATGGCTCCAAGCCACTTGTTGGAATCGGGTCCCACCATCGCTTCCTCATAGGTCTTAGGTTCATCGTTGTCCAACAACAATATATCACATTGTGCCGCACCTGTGTACTGTCGGGTGCACGACGTGATCTTTCGACCTCCGTGGCCGGTGTATCTACAACCGGTGGCGCAACACTTTGCACCTCCTTGTGGTTCGTGGTCGCCGAAACATTTTCTCGGTGTTTCTTGAACTTCTTCAAGATGCACCCTGCTCCCACTAACCCTTCTTGAAAGAAACTCTTTCTCCAAGAAGACACCGTGTCGGCGACAAACACTTTGCCTTGTTCCCGATTATAAAAGTAATATCCCTTAGTTTCCTTAGGATATCCCACAAAGAAGCACTTGTCGATTTGGGTGTGAGCTTGTCGATCCGTAAACGTTTTACATAAGCTTCGCATCCCCAAATTTTGAGAAAAGACAAACTAGGGGGTTGCCCTGTCCATATCTCATATGGTGTCTTTTCAACCGACTTAGATGGAACTCTATTTAGTGTGAGCGCAATGTTTCAAGAGCATATCCCCGTAAGGATAACGGAAGATCACTTTGGCTCATCATCGACCGCACCATGTCCAACAAGGTGCGATTTCTCCGTTCGGACACTCCGTTCCATTGCGGAGTTCCCGGCGGAGTCAACGTGGAACAATTCCACAATCTTTCGATGATTACCAAACTCTTGGCTCAAGTATTCCCCTCCACGATCCGATCGTAGAAACTTGATTGTTTTCCCTAAATGATTCTCACTTCATTCGGAATTCTTTGAACTTTTCAAAGGATTCGGACTTATGCCTCATTAAGTAGATATAACCATATCTACTAAAGTCATCGGTAAAGGTAATGAAGTATTGATAACCACCTCGGCCGTTGAGCTCATTGGTCCACATACATCGGTATGTACGAGTGCCAATAAGTCACTTGCTCTCTCACTATGTCCCGTGAAAGGTGCCTTTGTCATCTTACCAAGTAAACAAGACTCACATGTCTCAAATGATTCAAAATCAAAAGAGTGAAGCAATCCATCTTTATGGAGCTTCTCCATGCGTTTCTTATTTATATGGCCTAAGCGACAATGCCGATAAACGTGGGGTTTATATCATTAGAGAGTTGCCTTTCGTATTAATGTTATAGATGGGAGACGCTTCAAGATTCAAAACGTATAATCCATTCACCAATGGAGCATGAAAATAGAACATATCTTCGAGATATATTGAACAACCATTGTTCATTGATCTAAAATCATATCCTTCCGCTTGCAAACATGAAGCGGAAATAACGTTTTGACATAGTGTTGGAACACAATAACAATTATTTAATTCCAAAACTAATCCCGAAGGTAGATGAAGTGGTACTGTGCCGACAAGAATCGTAGCAACGCTTGCTCCATTGCCGACGCGCAGTTCACCTCGCCCCTTCTCAATCCTCTACTTCTTCTCATTCCCCGCAACGATTTGCAAATATGAGCTACCGATCCGGTATCAAATACCCAAGAGTCGTAGGTGAAGTAGCGAGATTAATGTCTATAACATTAATACCGGCGAAGTCGTACTTTGCTTCTTCTTGAGATCCTCCATGTACTTCTTGCGCCTTTTCCAAAGGCTCTGTCTCCTTGCAGAGAAGCAAACGGCATCCGATGCCGCCGACCCTTCTTGCCCTTCTTTGCATTAGAGGCACTCGCGATCTCATCGGGAGTTAACTTCCTCTTGGTGCAAAGTTTCTTGACAGTGGTTTGCGCTTAGCCTTCGCATCATCATCACATGATGACCGTTTTTCTCGGATACTCTCCTCACTGTCTTTAGCATCCCATGCAATTCAGCCAAGGTCCTATCCATATTGTTCATGTGATAATTTAATATGAATGGCTCGAAGCTCGGAGGGAGCGACCGGAGAATCACATCGCAGCCAACTCTTGGCTAAGGGAAAACCCGCTTTTCCGGACTCTCAATGTAGCCAATCATCTTTATCACATGCGGACCGACGGGATTCCCTCAACAAGCTCGCACGCAAACAAGGACTTTGAGGTGTTGAACCTCTCGCCCGAGCTTGGTTCTCAAACATGCCACGCAGCTCCCGAATAATAGTGTGAGCATCGTGCTCTCATATTGCTTCGAAGCTCGGGGACATTGTAGCAAGCATGAGACAAATATCTAGGGCATCATTAGTGTGCTTCTCATAAGCCCTCCGTGCGCTTGCGGTGGCATTAGTTGGCAAATCCTCGGGATAGGGTACTTCAAGAACGTACTCCTTACGCTCTTGCTTGAGAACAATTCTCAAGTTGCGATACCAATCCATAAAGTTTGTTCCATTTAATTTTTCTTTTTCGAGAATAGATCGCAAATTAAAGGTACTGGGTATAGTATTAGCCGCCATTTATTCTACAACATGAAAAGCAAAGTTTAGCACAATGTTTATGCTATGTCTATTGTTAAACAATTTAACATTAGACTCCCATTACATATTTTCCACCTTCCCTCTAGGTTACGTATTGGGTCAAGATCCACATGTTAATTAATTTTCTAGTGAGCTTTGGCATCACCGCTAGAAAATTAGTAACATCGTAAGCAACACCTTGCTAATCACATCTCTATGTGACTCTTGTTGTTGGTGTGGCATCTCCATGCCCCGGCGCCAACCTATGCCCCAAGGCCCAAAACTGTTTTGATAGCCTTGTTAAGTAAACCAAATGCTCCGCATGTATATGTCGACATATACCCCTCGTGTTATGATAGAGAATGGCACTCGCTTGCGACCCACCATTGACGAGCATAACGGTGACGGGTGCAACATTTGGAAGGGCATCATTACTACTTAATTTTGAGAGGGATGCTATCCTATCAAACAAACATATCACATATGAAAGCAAGAAGAATAGCATATAATGAAATAGTATGGCCCCCTTCACATGGTGATCTCCATCTCCATGTCGGCACCGAGGATCTCCATCTTCGGCACCATCTTCCAAGTGTCGAATGCTTGATATCTTCAAACTAAGCTACTACTATAGAAGCTCTAATTGAAGATTACATCGACTCGGAAGTCGTGAAACAATATTACAAGCATTGCACGTATGAAAGAATATTACAGGGATTGCACATATGAAAGAATATTACATGCATCACATGCATCTCATACATACAATAGGGCCATACCATCTCAAAGCATTCTCTCGCAAAACAAGTTAGGCATAGAAACGTTTTCTACCTATCGCAGAGATACGGCATCGAGACGACCTATAAGGGGTACGCACACGGCGGTCCCGCTAGCCGGTTAGCGGCGGGGGTCGAGGGAAGCCGCCTCGCGGGTAGCGCCGAACACCACACGAAATTCATAGATCCAATCTATGAAATCGCTTATGGAAACCATATCGGCATAATCATATTATGCCGTCCCGATACACTATCAAGGGAGATGGTTTGCGTAGGCGCGAGGCAAGAACAAAGTCGGACTACGAGATAGCTTCGGTATAATCACATTATACCGTTCCGATACACTATCAAGGAATGCTATCTCGAACCCAACTCAAACCGAGTTATTTGGAAATTGCTTCGACGTAATCACATTACGTCGTTCCGATACACTATCAAGGAACGCAATTACCATCTACTCTCCTCAACAGATCCCGTAAAACCGATTGATCTAATCAACCCGTGCGCAAAACTTGTTCCAGATCCAATCTAAAACCCGAACTAAGCAAGATTAGCTCGATACCACCGAAGGGTTACGCGGAGGCTACGCTAGCCAAAAACAAAACTTTTACCGCGCAAACCAGAACACTTGCAAGTAAGGGCCGATAGATCGTTACCGATTGGAGTGTGCAAGGAAATGCCAATCGTGGCTATCCGATCCGAACAAGCAGCCGATTCTCGCAAGCCGACACCGATACCCGGGACAGCCGATTCGCCAATCAACCGATTCACGATGCGGTAGCCGATCCGGGCCAATCAACAGCGCGCAACGTAGCGCGCCTACGGTATCCACACGTCCGGGGACGAACGCCGTACACCCGTGTGCTAGCACGCGATGCAAGGCTAGGGTTTGGCTCGAAAGTGGGGAGGGTTTCCGTGGAGATTGATCTCGGCGACTTCTGTTGCACGCGATGCAATTGATATCTATTCAGCTCTCCACCCCTCCCTCCTTTATATAGAGTTGGCCGACCGGGACTAGTGGCCGATTAGGACTCTATTTTGAATCGGATCTCATCCGTATCTCATAGAGTTGGCCGCCCCACACGTCGTAAGCCCATAGGACTCTATCCGATCGGATCCCTATCCGATCGAGCCGTATCCGAGTCCAACTCGAATATCTATTCTATCCCCTTAAGCGTGCGACCCCGTAGGTTCAGGTATACTCGGTTTCGGCTATAGTCTAACTTAGCCGATCGTCGGCTCGAGTCCAACTCACCGACCTGCACAACAGCGGCGCCTAGCAAGACATATATTGACACCATAGTATACAAGAATAATATCGGCTCGAACTCGTAATGTGTACACAAATCCCTTTGCCTCACGATACCGTTAAGCTATAGGCAAGATGTGTGCCATCCCATCAATAGCTTAACCATTCACTCGAACCGTATTGGATTATCCGTCCGTTGATTGACTCCTCAATCAACTTAGCATGGCCATGCATTTCCATAATCCATTACCTCGAGGGGCCCAGAGATATCTCTCCAAAGGAGGGGCAAATTCCATCTTGATCACTCACATCCCACTCCATGTTTCATAGCAAACCCGAAAACTACCTTTATAACTACCCGCTACGGAATAGTGTTTGGTAGTCCCAAAGTAGGCTACTACACATGTTGGAATCCATGGTGATCTCGGTCTAAGGACTTTGTACCAACACTACCCGAGACCAACTAATGGCACATTAATTCCCGTAGTGTCTCATGGTGGGTCCATCCAACAATGTGTTCTTCAACACATATGTCCATGTTTATTGATTTGGTATCTCCATACCCATGATCTATGAGACATGATCATCAATCAATAAACATGCCGATCTTAGAATCATATTTGTTCCAACAATATGACATATGATCGGGGATCGTTTAGAAATAGATTCATACATATAGAGTCTCATAAATAAGTCACGTACTTATTGATCAATACAAGATGTCTATTTCATGGAACTGAATAACACTTTATTCATTTATACATAAACATTGACGTGATATCCAACATCTCCATGTTGCCTCTAGGGCATATCACTAACATTAACTTGCCCGAGTCATCTCGGAACAAATAATTTAATCGACCCTCATGGGTAAACAAATTTTTCATCATTCGAAAAATAAGACCAAAATATTAAATAGCTCCCGCCATAATATTGGTCTTAATCTAAAAAGATATTCATCAAGGTGGAAAAACAAGCATTGATATAATCATTTAATCAAATGCTTAGAAACCAAATAGTCCCTGTCGTCAGGACAGCCATGAAAAGCTTAACTGTTCGTCACCTTTCAAATTGCATCGTGCCAACTTCTCATGAAATTGCGCAAACCGCGGTATGAAAGGATTTTAAAGGTATTGGGCTATGTGACACGTGCATATTACTGTGGCAAATCGCTTAGGTTCATCCACTTAAGTCCCTAAGGACACGTGTCAAGCCACACCTTAGCTGGGCCACAAGTCTCTCATGGGCTCGGCCCAATCGCGAGATAACTTGGCAAAACCCTCAAGTCTTTTACGAAGCCTCGAGGTCATCCCCGCCACTTCGTCTTTCCCAAAACTTCCTCTTTCGTGTCACTGTTCACAAGCTCTCCGCGGAGAACCCTAAACTCTTGCGCGCCCAAATTCATCCATCTAGGAACTCTCGTTCCATCACAAGCCATCTTCCACATCCAGCCTCCAAGATTCCCTTGACGTCCGAGGCTCAGTCGGGAGTAAGTTTAATCATCTTGATCTCTTTATGCCTCCGATGTTGCTTGTAACCTCTGATGTGAACTTGTAGATATCTAGCTTATTTATGTTAATGCCTTGACTCGAGTCTTCATAGAAAATTTTTTAAGTAATTTTCGTCCAACTGTCACCAAGCCTAAGCTTGATTAGGTCATCAAAATATTCTCAGTCCTTATCTATTGAACTTGAATCAAAACATTAAACAATGATAAACCAAATGTGAACAAGTTGCCACAGAAAACCATGCTTTGTTGACATATGTATAGCCCCCGACTGTCAACTCAAGAAGTTATCTTGCTTGAGATTGGCAGTCGAGAATAGCATGAAACTTAAAGCAATTTAAGCATAGTATCATCGAAGATGTTCGATATTCCAGGAGTTCTCCACCATGGATCCATCTTCACGCTTTAGCCGATATGCTCCTGGCCGAGTCACTCAGCGATTATGTATGGCCCTTCCCATAGTGGAGATAATTTGTGACGGTCCTTGGTGGTCTGAATCTTGCGTAGAACCAAATCACTGACAATGAAAGCTCGTGCCCGAACATTGCGACTGTGGTATCGTGTGAGTCCTTGAAGATATCTTGCCGACTGGATCAGAGCTGCCTCTCGGGCTTCTTCCAGTCGGTTCAGATCGTCCACTCGGTCTTGATCGTAGCGCTCGTCGTTGAAGCTATGAACTTGTAGAGATTCATACTCTGTTTCGTTCGGCAACATGGCTTCTGCCCCGTAAACCAGAAAGAAAGGAGTTTGGCCGCAGCCCGACCGGGCATAGTCCGTAGAGACCATAGAACCGAGGGGAGCTCTTGAACCCATTTGTCGGCATAAGGATTTAGCCGGTCAAACACTCGAGCCTTGATTCCTTGAAGAACCATGCCATTGGCACGTTCAACCTGTCCATTGCTTTTGGGATGGGCGACCGATGCGTAGCGATTTTAATGCCGAAGTCTTCACTAATTCCTTAAAAATGCCTCCAAGTGAATTGGGTCCCATTGTCGGTTATTATCCCGTTGGGGATTAGGGATTAGGGTTTAGGGTTTGGTGCACGATGTTGAGGATGAAGTCTCATGCCTTGTCGGCGGTGATCGTAGCAACCGGCTTAGCCTTGATCCATTTGAAAAACTTGTCAATTGTGACGAATGACGCGTGAATCCTCCCGGAGCCTTCTTGAAAGGACCGACCATATCCAAGCCCCATACCGCAAATGGCCAGGATAATGGAATCATTTGTAGCTCTTGGGCTAGGACATGGCTCTACCGAGCGAAGAACTGGCAACCTTCACCTGTTCGGATGACTTTGTCTATGTCGGAAACCGCCGTGAGCCAGAAAAAGCCTTGTCTATAAGCTTTTCCCACAAGGTGTGTGCTGCCCGTGACTTCCACATATACCCGAGTGGATATCTTGGAGTAGTTGCCGTCCTTCCTCGGGCGTGACGCATCTCATTAGGACTCCGAAGGGCTCCTCTTGTATAAATCAAAATCTACCATGACATAAGCTTGACAACGGCGTCGAACGCGTTCCGCCTCATCCCGGTCTTTCGGCAGCTCTTGCTGAGTTAAAAATTTGATGAGTGGTGTCCTCCAGTCGGTGTCGATCATGACGACTTGGTTTGCAACTTGCTCGTTGGGAGTTGGTTTTGCCGCAATCGGCTCATAGAGATGCTCTACAAAAACGTCGTTGGGGCACTTCTCGCTTGGACCCGAACTACGCCAACTCGTCGGCTGCCTCGTTGTTATGTCTCAAGACATGGGATAGCTCCTATCCGTCAAACTTGTCTTCAAGTTTGCGAACTTCTTGCCGATAGGCCTCCATGGTGTCGTTCAAACAGGACCAGCTTTCATCACTTGGTTGACGGCCACTGGGAATCTCCTTTCACGACCAACCGTCATATCCCGAGAGAAATAGCAAGTAGTAGGCCATGCAGCAGGGCTTCGTACTCGGCGACGTTGTGTGAGGCAGAAAAGTGAAGGTGAAGAATGTATCTTAGACTTTTCCCAGTCGGGGAGATCAGCACGACACCTGCTCCCAAGCCAGTGATCCTCTTGGATCCGTCAAACTGCATGGTCTAGTACTGTAGATCATCTCGAGGTACATCTTCTTGTTGTTCGGTCCATTCAGCCAGGAAATCCGCCAGGGCTTGTGACTTTACAGACGTCCTCACCTTGAAAGTTAAGTCCAGCGGCATTAGTTCCAGGGCCCACTTCGCGATGCGTCCAGTCGCCTCCCGGTTGTGGATGACATCGCCGAGTGGAAAGGAAGTGATGACGGTGACCGAGTGACCCTGAAAGTAGTGCGCCAATTTCCTCGCGGTTATCAGAACACCATATAGCAATTTTTGTACCGAGGGTAGCGAATTTTGGCTCCCGCCAAACTTCGCTAACGAAGTAGATCGCTCTTAATCTTCCGGACTCGTCCTTCTTCTTCGCGCTCAACAACAAGAACCATGCCGACCACTTGGTGAGTTGCTTGAGACATACGAGAGCAGGGCTCCCGAGGCCGAGGTGAGGCTAGGACGGGCGACGTCGTGAGAGATTTTTTAAAATCTTAAAAGGCCTTGTGGGCTTCCGTGGTCCATTGGATGTCGTCGGTTTTCTTCAGTAGCATGAAAAAAGGCATGCCTCGCTCACCGACTCGAGAGACGAATCGGCCTATCGCCGTCATGCAGCCAGTGAGCTTCTGGACGTCTTTCTGGTTACTCGGGGGCTTCATCAGTCGGCTTCTTGTTTAGTTGCGCCGCATATTGTTTGGCGAATTGCTTGTAGATGAAGCAATCTTTGGCCGCATGCTTGTGATTTGGATGATGCGTGCACTGAGCGTTCATGATCGCGTCGTAGGCCGCGACTCGGGGACGACGTTGGGAGTTGGACGTCGTGGCAACCAGGTCCTTGGGCCAAGCTTGCATCTTTCGCGCCCGATTGTTGCTACCGTTATCCTTCTTAGGATGCCAACCTCCTCCCGACTACTTGTCGTCCATTTTGTCAGGCCGATCCTGCCGCACCGCCTTGATTGCGTCGTTGGACTTGGCATAGGAGTTGGCCGTCTCGAACATCTGCTTCACCGTCTTCGGTGGCTTGCGCCCAAACTTTCCGATCAGCAACTCATCACGGACTCCCTTCTGGAAGGCGGCGATGATGATGTCATCGGCGATGTTGGGGATCTTGTTGCGCTTTTCCGAGAAGCGCCGGATGTAGTCCTTTAGTGACTCGTCTGGCTTCTGGATGACATTGTAGAGGTCGAAGTGGGTCCCAGGCCTTTCAAAGGTGCCCTGGAAGTTGGCGATGAAGTGATCCCGTAGCTCACTCCACGAGCCGATCGAGCCTCTTGGCAAGCTCGTGAGCCAGTTCCTGGTTGAGTTGGCGAGGGCGACAGGCAAGTAATTGGCCATGGCCTTGTTGTCTTCTCCTAATGCACGGATGGCGAGGGTGTACACGGTTAGCCACGACTTGGGATCGGTCTTCCCGTCATATTTCTCGATTCCTGTCGGCTTAAAGCAATTCAGCCAATGCACCCGGCGTAGGTCCCGAGTGAACGCAGTACTCCATCATCGTTGCTGTCGGGCGATCCCCTTCGATCTTCGCGAGAGCGGTGATCTCGTTCTTGATAGCGCCGGTCAAGGACTTCCCGCAGATCACTCGCGGGGTCCTTGGCAGGCGCTTCGGTAGTCGGAGTTGTTGCTGCGCGGACCCGGCCGTGGACGGGTGGTCGTCCATGCCGCTTCTCGCGGAGTCGGTCGATTGCTCTTGATGCTTCCACGGGGCCTCATGGTGGGGGTCTCTTGACCTAGCGGCCGTCCGATCTTGTTCGGACCTCTTGTAATCCTTCGAACGCAGCGGCGGAAGTCGGCTTCGTCGGGCGTTTCACACGGACTCGCCGCCTCCGTGCCGAGGTGGAGGGAGAGCAGCTTGGCCGTAGCCGCGACGATGGTCTTGATCTTGTCGAGGATCGGTGTCACCGTAGCGGGTGCCGTTTCGATAACGGTGTCGAGGAGGGGAGAGGCGGCCACGGCGTTCGTTGAGGTGTCCGGAAGATGTTGGCGTTGTCGACTCGCGTCCGAAGTATGACCTCCCGAGCGGATAGTCCAGTCGCCCTCGGGTCCCACTTCTCCTGTCGGCTTCCTCCTTGCGCCTCTTCTCATCTTCCTCGCGCCTGCGCTCCCGCTCAAGCCCGGCTTGTTCTTCCTCTCGCACCCCGCAGCCATGGCGAGCCGGTCTCGCCACCTCGCCCATGAGAACATCGAAGCACTTCGGCTCGTAGTCCTTGTCGCAGTCGGAGTCGTTGGCCTCGTCTGAGGGGATGTCATAGAGATTGTCGAAGCCTGAAGAGCTCCGTAGATGAGCATGACCCGAACGGTTGGAGAATGACTGCAACTTCCCTTGAGCCTGGGTTGCTTGAATCTGGATCGCTCCAGTCCGGATTGTAGCTTGATGATGGGGGTTCCTTCGGGTGGATCGAATTCGACTCGGAGGAAAGGAGTTTGCAGTAGATCTCGGCGGCGTTTGGTAGCCCAAACGGTGAGAGGGTTTCTCCTCCCGAGTGGATCAATTCCGACGGGGAGGTGAGAAGATGGCTGCAGGACTCAGTGCCGTTTGGAAGTCCGAACGGCGCCGAGTGGATTCCTCCTTCTGAGTGGATGGACTCCATCTTGGAAGTCAGAATTGTGTCGAAGATCTCGGCGTTGTTCGGCAACCCGAATGGCGCCGAGTGGACTCCTCTTTCCGAGTGGAGGGAACCCAACTCGGAAGTCAGAACCTTGTTGTAGATCTCGGCGTTGTTCGGTAGCCCGAACGGCGCCGAGCGGGTTTACCCTCCCGACTGGTCCGAATCCGAGTCGGGGAAGGAGAGCTTGTTGAGTCCTTCGGTGGCGAAGTCGTCGATGCCTGATGAAGATCCCATCGCGCTTTTCGGCGAGATTGAAGAAGAAATCTTGACACGCAGGCCCCTACCTGGCGCGCCAACTGTCGAAACTTGGTTTCGGCAAGAAATTCGGGGGTGCAGTCAAGATCGCCAAGCTCAATGGGTTAAGTGAAAAACAAGGTTTAGACAGGTTCAGGCCCTCTCGTGAGGTAATACCCTACTACTGTTTCGGGGATTCGATCCGCCGAGTGTTTATTGATCTCAAGATCTCATGTGTCTAATAGCTTGTATATGCTTCGCATACATCTGATATCTGATATCCCTCAAGGAACGCCCCTTACCCCTCCCCCTTATATAGTCTTGAAGGGCGGGCTTACAAGTCGGAAACCCTATCTTACTCTAAGTCGGTTTCCTCAATCTTACCAAGTTATAACTATGAGCCGTTGCTTTATCTAATCGGCAATGTAACACCCAAGTCATAGTCGGTTTACATAATTAGCAAGGGTAACCTATCCCTATTACCAGTCGGATAAGCTTGCCATGTGGGTATCCGATTGCCATAATCTCCACATAAAGTCTCTCCTTTGTGAGGAACTCAGCGCTTCCAAATACATGGTAAACTCGCTCCACGTTACATTGGACCTTATCGTATCATTGCCAGACGTGGACAAGTAGCCTACCAACTGGAATTACCCCCTCAGCTCTCCAACATACATGACGTGTTTCACGTCTCTCAACTCCGCAAGTGTCTTCGTACACCTAACGAGCACGCTCCTCTGGAGGACATAAATCTGAATCCGAATCTTTCATATCAAGAGCATCCCATCCGGATCCTCGAAGAAAAAGAACGATGAACCCGAAGGAAGACCATCAAGATGCTCTGAGTGAAATGGAGTAACCACACTGCAGACGAGACTATGCGGGAACGTGAAGACCGGCTCGAATCGAGTTCCCTAGCTTCTTTAGAAGGAACGAATCTCGGGGTCGACATTCTTTTGTAAGGGGGTAGAGCTATCACATCCCGATAAAACATGTAACTAGTAAATCAAGGGGGAAAGTATACTGTAAATATTGAACCAAAAGTCTTCATTTGAGTGAGGCACGGATATTCGGTTTTCGTATAAAAAAGTGCATGTGCATAATAGAGGCATAATTTTCACTTGGAACTTAAACAAAAGGGGCCAAAGAAATTTAGGAAAAATACCCAAAAACTTAAAAGGAGCATCAGCAATCAACCACAAGAATTAGGGACACATTACAAAGGTGAAAAATAGGAATTAACATGAAATTAGACTTGACCCTAGGAAAATTTTCTAAGTGCTGTGCTGACAGAGACAGAACTCTGGATCTGACTTTGAACTGTTGCCAAAATTAATCCAGCAAGCCCCAGGCGGCGAAACTTGGCAGTATTGTAGATTGTATCACATTTTACAAGTTTGCCATAGGGTACCACCCCTGAATCAGCCTGCAAGCAATTTTAAACGAAGCCTAAATTTGTAAAGTCATCACTGCGTCCAGACTTAGAAAATTTTCAGCCTTCCCATCTCTTCTTCCTTTACCCACAGCCATGCGGGCCATACTGACCTGTGGGGCCGTGTTGCCAGTGACACACTGTGTTCTCCCTTGTCTCACTCACCCAGACGCGGGTGCCACGCACGGGAGCACGCGTCGCGCGTGAGGAACGCGCTGCGCACGCGTCATTCGCTGCCGAGCCGAGCCCGTTCTCCCGCGCACTGCCGACGACCAAATATAAGCCCGACCAGCGCGACCGCAACAGAACCCTTTCCACTCCTGTCGTGTTCCACCAAGAAGCCGACACCGAACACCCCGAGAGTGCACAGAAACCTCCAGCGATTCCTCTCCGCCGGCGAGCAAGATCTAATCGCATTTGAACTCCGGTGAGCTATTCCCTCATGCAATGCACGTTCCCAACTCCTTGATCTTTGCTCTCTCTGACGACCAAATTTCACTCCAAATGACGCAGCCAGTGACCGGGAATGCCACCAAGCCGAAGCTGTGAACTACGTGTTCTGCATCGACCGCCGCCGAACCACCCGCTCTTCGCCAGCCCTCCACGGTGAGCCATTGCCAAAGTCGTTTCGCCACAGTGTTACTTGATGCCTGACAACGGTTGAAACCGAAGGAATCGCCGGGAAACGCTCTGTGGAAGGAATCCCTCTTTTCTTCCCCAACTCCGACCACTGCCGATGAACCCGCCTCTTTTTCTCTCCCGTGAGTTCTAGCACGATTCCTCTCGATTCAAGCGTCCCCGCACTCACTTGACAAGGCCCCACACTCCATTTTCGCAACCGCGCACCGTGACGCTCCGTCGCCGTTCACTCGAAGTGAGAGCCGCCGCCGCCTTGGGACCCTACATGGCGCCACCATCACCTCGACCTCGCCAGCACCCCATGTTTGCTCGGTAAGCTTCCTCGGTGCCATGACATGGCAAGTTGCTATTTTCGATACATGCATGACATGGCAAGTGCTAGACCCACACATGCTCGTTGGTCCCGAACCACGGCGCCGCCCGCTCCGTGGCCGGCAACTATTTCGGCCACGGTAGCATGCAAGATAACCACCGCTAGCTTCGCCATGACATCCACTACATTTTATCTTTTGGTCGCGACCACTCACCGGCCGCCGTTTGCCGCCGGCACCGGGAGAACCTCACCACATGCCGCTGCCCTGTTTTCCCTCTCACCGAGCCACTGACGGGCGGGACCCACATGTCAGGCACCAAATCGTATGTTTAAATGTTAAACCGTCGCTGAGAGCGAGACCCACACAGCTAGGCGCGCCATTAGACCGTTTCAACACTGCCGCCGACATGTAGGCCCCACGTGAAATAAAGATGAAATCCGAATAAGGATTTGAAAATCCATAGAAAATTGAAAACAACACATTTTAACTTGGGACAAATTTTGTTAGATCCATAAGATCATAAACTTTAGGACTGTGGAATAAAAATGACTACACACAGTAGCAGATTTATTTAGAAAAATCCATTTTATGAACCCAGCCAAATAAAGTAGGTTAAACTTGTAAAAATCATAGGAAAATTATCCTTACTCCGAATAAAGTGAATCAAGACTCGTAGAAACTGTGAAAGATGTACATTAATACAAAAATAGGAAATCATATACTTTCTGTGGCAGAAAGACCACCTATAGATTTATTTAGTAAAAGAGTTACTTTAGAACACCCCGACTTCCAAAAATCATAGTAGACCTAATAAAATTCCTAAAAATGCAAACTAAATTTTGTTAGGACCATCCTTCGTGTTCTATCAACTAAAAATAAAACACCTACCAGAAAGCCCATAGCTTAGTCTTGAACGAATTTAGAAAGATATGAAGCTACACCCCTATGCTATAAAAGGGACTATAAATAAGCCTTTCACTTTGGGAAGAAAATACCTTTATAGAGACCCCACTTAATATATATCAATCTGAAACTGAAACACCTACATCTCATATACATTCATCTTAGTTCGTTAAGGTTCTCATAAATGCTTAAACTCTAAAACTTTGTACATATACATTAGACGAACCGTCGGCACCGTTCGAAGATCCCGTGTACTTGTACGATCCGGAGGAAAGAGAACCAGCAAGTCCTCACCTCCCCTTTGAACAAATTGATCCTAGTTTTATGGAGGTTATTTTAAAAGGGATGGGAACTTGCATGATATTTGATGAGTAATACTAAAAACTTAATATGAACATGTTTAGTACTACACACTACTACAAAAAGTTCATAGGTATCGGCCCAGGTGCCGGTCAAAATAAATCCGGCACCTATTTAAACAAAAGTGCGGTTCTAAAGAAAACCGGCCCTTGTAATATTGGTACCGGTTTTTAGAAAAACCGACACCTATAATATATTATAGGTGTCTGTTCTAAACAAAACCGGCACCTATACTATTGGGACCCCTTTTTTTAAAAAAACCTACACCTATACTATATTATAGGTGCCGGTTTAAAAAAACCGACACGTATACTTTTAACCGAGCCGATAAGATCCTCCAGCCGGCGCACAAGACAGGCTCTCGCCCCTTCTCGATAAGTCCTAGTAGTCCTCTTCCTCTCTCTCGGCTCCATCTTTCTATCTTGCTCGCGATCGTCCTCTCTCCCTGGGCGACGGCGGCCCGGCCGGCGGCGCGCGCGATCTGGGGAGGGGAGACGGTGGATGCGCGTCGGCGGGCGACATCGGCGGTGGATGCGGTGTCGGTGGGGCGCGTCGGTGGTAGATGCTGTGTCGGCGGGCGCGTCGACGGTGGATGCGGCATCAGGGAGACCCATAAATGTAGTGAAAACATGTTTTCCAGCACCTTGGCACGTATCCAAACCGTTCCCTTTAGTGCCGCAACTATCTATAACCCTAACAATGATGATAATCATGCCTTTATTTCGCAAGTTCTTCCTGATCATAAGTCTTAAAAATTATAAGGGGGATAGTAAGACCCAAATTAAAAGAACCTAAGAGTATGCCCGCACTCGCCACACATGCCATAATAGAACCAAGAACTAGGGTAGCGTTCTTAAAGGTTTGCCGAAAATAAGGGATAACTAGGGTTGAGTAAATTCCCCAATGATTAAGTTTTGCTAATTTCTTGTAGATGGCTACCATGTATACTCCATTCTACTACAGCCGCGGCTATACCAGGAACATGACTTTGTCTCTTTCGGGGTCGGCTTTCGCCTAGTTCTCTTCATTGCCTTACAACTCAATTCAGAGCTGGGCCGATCTCAAGAAACAATTCCATAGCTACTTCTTCACCGGCAACCATGAAATGAAGTTGTCGGACCTCACTAGTATCAGGCAAAAACACAACGAATCGGTTAGGACTACATCCAACGCTTCAGAGAGATGAGGAACCGATGCTACAGCCTGATACTGTCGGACGCCCAGCTAGCCGATTTGGCCTTCCATGGCCTGATCGTGCCGATCCGCGAGCGCTTCTCCGCTCAAGATTTCGACAGCCTGGCGCATCTGGCACAGAAGGTGACGGCCCATGAGCAAAGGTTTCAAGACACCAGGAAGGCCGTCAAAAACATAACTCAAGTCATCATTGAATCATACTCCGATTCCAGCAACGACGACGCAGAGGTGGCGGTAGCCGAATGGGCCAAGAATAAAAAGGCCATCGTATGTCAATGGCTGCTGAAGACGGCCAAAGAGGAAAAATATGATTTTGACATCACCAAGGCCGATAGGATCTTCGATCTATTACTCAAGGAGAAGCAAATCAGCTTCCTGAGAACCATGTGATCCCATCGGCTGAAGAACTAAGAAAGAAAAATTACTGCAAGTGGCACAACTCTACATCCCATGCCACCAACGACTGTAAAGTCTTCGGCAACAGATCCAGTCGCAATAGAGGCCGAGAAACTCAAGTTTGCCGATTCCACTCAGGCCGATGAAGGTAGACGACAACCCCTTCCCGGTCAATATGGTTCAGGCCAGCCCCAGCAAGTTGATCGGCGGCACGAATGACGTACGGCTTAGCCGAAACATTAGAAGGGGTCAAGGCGAGGATAGGCCAACCGGAAGCCAAGCCGCGCCAATCAACATGGTGCGCCCCGTTGCCCGATCGGCTGATCGACGGCCGATCAACATGAACGGCCGACGCCGCTTCCAACGGCAACCTTAGCGGGAAGAGGCTCGCTCGAAAGATTTTATCGACAAGAGCCGAGATGCGAGACTGCCGTACGATGGGAACCACAGCGGTGCCGGTCCTCATTGGCATTGCAAATTTTTCAGCATTGCTGGGAGACCGGATGAGATTGCCAACGCTAGATAATTGCACGGCTGCAGCGAATACCGCAAGGACAAACACAAAAGCCACCAATCACCGGTCCAACTCGGTTCGTCCCGAGGGCCATACGGCTCAATCGGCACCGGCAGTCCGTTCACGATCGGCTAGGACCGATCCATCAAGACTTCTTCGACGAAGACGAGAACGATAACCACTACGACAAAGAAGAGACCGATGATGAAGAATCGGCCAACCCCCATTGGTGCTCCTTTGACCTCTTCCCCAAAATGAAGAAACGAAGAATTCAAAGGCTAAAGCGTGAAGGAAGGGAAGAAGAAGTTTGGCAGATGATCGAAGAACAACACCGTCGGCTGGGTAAAATCAAGAGGCGATGGATCCCCAAAAAGAAAATCGCCACAGCCGATGAGAAACAGACCAGAGAGAGTTCAGCCGATCGAGCCAGAAGGGCAGCCAAAGGGAAAGACAAAATCTCTGCATCGGTCAATATGGTATTCATATTGCCAGCCGAAGTCGGTGCCCCTGAAGCCGATGCGGACAATATTGAGGACGCCTTGGTCAAACTAGCAGTCCCCGGATCAAGCAATTTTTGACAAGCCAAAGGGGACCGAAAATCGACATCTCAAGCCGCTATATGTGAAAGGTTTCATCAACGGCAAGCCGATGTTAAAAATGCTAGTGGATGGGGGAGCTGCACTGAACCTTATGCCCTATGTAACATTCAGGAAATTGGGAAAGGGAGCCGAAGACCTGATCAAAACCAACATGGTGCTAAAGGACTTCGGTGGCAACCCATCAGAGACCAAGGGCGTATTGAACATCGAACTAACCCTCGGCAACAAGACCGTGCCCACAACTTTTTTTGTCATCGACGGCAAGGGGTCTTAGAGCCTGCTTCTTGGGAGGGACTGGATACATGCCAACTGTTGCGTCCCTTCCACTATGCACCAATGTCTACTTCAATGGGACGGCGACAAGATAGAGATTGTACCAGCCGACAGGTCAGTAAGCGTCGCGAATGCCGATTTGCCACTCTGGAAATCGATGGCATTGATTGTTTGTCCGGGAAAATCTGGCAAGCCGATTTTCTAAAAGTGTCCAATTCTGCCATACAACCGATTGGAGACGACGAGCCGCAGCTGCTACTTTGAGCAAGACGTCGTGGAGGGTTCGAACGTCTACGGCATGGACACCGCAGATGAAGACGATGGCAAGCTAGGGCAAGGTTTTACATCGGCCGACGAGTTAGAAGAAATAGACGTAGGCTCTGGAGACAGGCCTAGGCCGACGTATATTAGCAGGAATTTATCTTCCCATTGTAGATCCCAGCTTATTGATTTGTTAAAAGAATATAAAGATTGTTTTGCTTGGGAGTACTTCGAGATGCCTGGTCTTAGCCGATCTATAGTCGTCCATCAATTGCCAATCAAGGTAGGCTATCGGCCATTCAAACAACCTCCCAACAGGTTCAAAGCCGATATGTATGATGCGATCAAAGCCGAAATAACTCGGCTATATGATGTTGGATTCATTCGGCCTTGCCGATACGCCGAGTGGGTCTCAAACATTGTCCCAGTATTGAAAAAGAATGGCAAACTTAGGGTGTGCATCGATTTCAGAGACTTAAATAAGGCTATCCCCAAAGATGAATACCCAATGCCTATAGCCGATTTGCTCGTAGACGCTGCATCAGGCCACAAAATCATCAACTTTATGGATGGCAATGCAGGCTACAATCAAATTTTGATGGCCGAAGAGGACGTTCACAAAACTGCTTTTCGATGTCCTGGACCAATCGGCTTATATGAATGGGTCGTATGACGTTTGGGCTAAAAAATGCTGGGGCAACATATCAACGGGCCATGAATTATATCTTCCACGACATGATTGGCTCTTTGGTGGAGATTTACATCGATGATGTCGTTGTCAACTCCAGGGAAATAGAGGACCACATAGCCGATCTAAAGCATGTTTTGGAACGGACAAGAAAATATGGCCTGAAGATGAATCCGTTGAAGTGTGCGTTCGGCGTGTCAGCCGGGCAATTCCTATGGTTTCTTGTTCATGAAAGAGGAATTGATGTTACACCAAAAAGCATCAATGCTATCAAGACGATACAACCTCCGAAGGACAAGAAGCAACTTCAATCATTGATCGGCAAAATTAACTTCATCAGGCGGTTCATAGCCAATCTTTCAGAGAAGATGGAGCCGTTCACACCACTGCTTCGGCTTAAAGCCGATCAAGCATTCACATGGGGGGCAGAGCAGCAGAAGGCCTTGGACAACATCAAGAATTATTTAAGCTCGCCTCCAGTGTTAATGTCTCCACGAAAAGAATACCGTTCAAGCTCTACTTGTCAGCCGATGACAAGTCAATCGGCTCAGTCCTAGTCCAAGAGGTTGAGGGCAAAGAAAAAGCTATCTTCTATCTCAGCCGATGACTATTGGACGCAGAAACAAGATATTTACTAGTGAAGAAGCTGTGCCCGTGCCTATATTTTTCATGCATAAAGTTAAGGCATTATCTGCTATCCAATGAATGCACAATAATATGTAAAGCCGATGTCGTCAAATACATGCTATCGTCTCCGGTTTTAAAAGGGTGGAATGGAAAGTGGATTTTTGCCTTGACAGAATTTGATCTGAGGTATCAAGCACCCAGGGAAGTTAAAGGACAAGCTATAGCCAATTTTATCGTGGAGCATAGAGATGACTCAATCGGCTCAATCGGAATTATGCCGTGGACATTGACATTTGATGGCTCGGTGTGCACCAACAGCTGCGGTATCGGATTGGTCATTATTTCGCCTAGGGGGGCAAGCTTTGAATTTCCGTTTTCTATCGACCCCCATGCTACAAACAATCAAGCCGAATACGAAGCAGTGCTCAAGGGATTGCACCTCCTCAAAGAAGTCGAAGCCAACGCCATAGAGATAATGGGGGATTCACTATTGGTCATCAGCCAGTTGTCAGGGGAGTATGAATGCAGGAACGATGCGCTGATGGTCTACTACCAACAGTGCCGAGAGTTGATGGATAGCTTTCGGCTGGTCACACTGAAACACATCCCAAGAGAAGATAATACAGAAGCCAATGATTTAGCTCTAGGGGCATCAGGCTACAGGCCGGTGATAAAAGAAGTCGAGATAGAAGTCGCTGCCATGATAGCTGATGATTGGAGGTTTGAGGTCTATAGCTATTTACGGAACCCCTCTTAATCGACTTCAAGGAAATTGCGATACAAGGATCTAAGATATGTTTTGCTCGACGAAGATCTCTACTATCGGATGATTGATGGTGGGCTGCTCAAATGTCTTAGTACCAATCAAGCTAAGGTGGCTATCGGGGAAGTACATGAAGGGATATGCGGCACGCATCAATCGGCTCACAAGATGAAGTGGTTGCTTCGGAGAGCAGGATATTTTTGGCCGACGATGTTGGAGGACTGTTTCAGGTATTATAAAGGCTGCCAGGATTGTCAGAAATTCGGCACCGAGCAAAGAGCATGATGAGGACATCACCACCTCGGATACAACCACATTGAGAGCTTTTGATTTAAAGGTGCACGAATTCTTTATCAAGATTGTATTTGATGCTTTTGATGAATTGATGCTGCACCATGATATGTGTTTATTTACATTTTCAGAAATACATACCTGGATCAAAAAGAGTGTTAAACACACATGGAAGACATGGAGGACAAAGGAAATTGATTGGGGCAAATCCAAGTACTTCTCATGTCACTTTTGCCCAAGGAAAGAAAGAGATCTAATCCAACACGTTTTGGTGCTGTTCGGGTGCAGGACAGCGCTGAATTCAAACGGCCGTCAAATATGCATATGTGCTCCAATTTGGGTCCATAATGGAAAGCTCTTGAGTCCTCTTTCCAACGGATCTAGCCTCATCTCAAATTCCATCCCAATCAGCCGCAATCACGAAACAAGATGTTGCATTACCTATAATGGGCCTATGGGCTTGTAACTTCATCTCGGACCACTGGCCCAAGTGGGGCCCAAGTGGGGTGCGCCCCAGCCAGGTGGAGCACGACTCTAGGGAGCCCTAGGTCGTCCTCCCACCTATATATACCCCTAGCTGCCATAGAACAACTCGGGTTTTGTTTATGTAAGTTTAGCTATCGCTACTTCACGATAGACGCGTGTGTCGGCTAGACCATCCGTTCTATTTGATTCGGAACCCCATCTTATCATTTGTATTCAATTTCTATTTGCAATTCAGATTGTTTTTATCTTGTTCTTGCTTGTTTCTTCGATTTGCTTGCAGGAATAAGGTTGATCTGCACTGCGCAAGATCAACAACCCACGAAGAGGTGTATCGATCGCTAAGGCGCAACACAACGTCTCGTACGGTTGTAGTCGGATCGTCAACGTTTCTTCCAAATCGTAGTTATCATCAACTCACCGAAAGATCGGGACACCCTAGTTTACATCGGTTGGTATCGGAGCGCCATGTTGATCGGTGAGTTTTATCCACCCCCACAAGTCCGACTCTGATACCAACTGGTGTGAACTAGGGTGTCCCGATATTTCGGTGAGTTGATGATAACTACGATTTGGAAGAAACGTTGACGATCCGACTACAACCGTACGAGACGTTGTGTTGCGCCTTAGCGATCGATACACCTCTCCGTGGGTTGTTGATCTTGCCGTGCGATCAACCTTATTCCCGCAAGCAAATCAAAGAAACAAGCAAGAACAAGATAAAAACAATCTGAATTGCAAATAGGAATTGAATACAAATGATAAGATGGGGTTCCGAATCAAATAGAACGGATGGTCTAGCCGACACACGCGTCTATCAGGAAGTAGCGATAGCTAAACTTACATAAACAAAACCCGAGTTGTTCTATGGCAGCTAGGGGGTATATATAGTGGGAGGACGACCTAGGGCTCCCTAGAGTCGTGCTCCACACCTGGTTGGGGCGCACCCCACTTGGGCCCCACTTGGGCCAGGGGTCCTGCATGAAGTTACAAGCCCATAGGCCCATTATAGGTGATGCAACACCTTGTTTGTGTGATTGCGGCTGATTGGGATGGAATTTTGAGATGAGGCTAGATCCGTTGGAAAGAGGACTCCAAGAGCTTTCCATTATGGACCCAAATCGGAGCACATATGCATATTTGACGGCCGTTTGAATTCAGCGCTCTCCGCAATCCGAATTCAGCACCAAAACGTGTTGGATTAGATCTCTTTCTTTCCTTGGGCAAAAAGTGACGTGAGAAGTACTTGGATTTGCCCCCAATCAATTTCCTTTGTCCTCCATGTCTTCCATGTGTGTTTAACACTCTTTTGATCCAGGTATGTATTTCTGAAAATGTAAATAAACACATACCATGGTGCAGCATCAATTCATCAAAAGCATCAAATACAATCTTGATAAAGAATTCGTGCACCTTTAAATCAAAAGCTCTCAATGTGGTTGTATCCGAGGTGGTGATGTCCTCATCAGAGCACCAGCATCGGCTATGAACCCAATCATAAAGCCTTGGCCGTTCAAAGGATGGGACATCGACATGATCAGCCAGATTAATCCACACTCAAGCAAAGGACATAAATTCATTCCGGTGGCAACAGATTATTTTACAAAATGGGTGGAGGCAATTCCTTTGAAAAGGTTGATTCTAGGGACACAATCGAGTTTGTTAAAGAGCACATTATCTACCGATTTGGTGTCCCACAAACAATAACAACAAACCAGGGATCTATCTTCATATCGGACGACTTTGGTCAGTTTGCCGACGGTATGGGGATCAAGTTACTTAATTCTTCACCATACTGTGCACAGGCCAACGGGCAAGCAAAGGTTTCAAACAAAAGTTTGATCAAACTAATAAAGAGAAAGATTTCTGAGTACCCTAAGCAATGGCATAGCCGATTAGCCGAGTCACTTTGGGCATATCGGATGGCATGCCACGGATCTATCCAAGACCCTCCATACAAGCTGGTCTATGGGCACGAAGCAGTATTTCCTTTGGAGAATATCATCGGCTCAAGACGGGTTCAGCTACAAGATCAGCTCACAGCCGATGATTACTATCACCTGATGATGGACGAATCAGAAGACCTAGTTTTATCAATGATGAGGGCCTTGGAAAAGGTAACAAGGGATAAGGAACGAGTAGCCCGTCATTATAATAAGAAAGTTGTGCCTAAGTCTTTTGAAGAGGGCGAACACGTTTGGAAATTGATGCTGCCGATTGGAACAAGAGACAATGAATTCGGAAAGTGGTCACCAAATTGGGAAGGGCCTTTCAAGATCCATAAATGCGTCTCTAAAGGAGCTTATATGCTAGAGGGTTTGAATGGAGAAGTATTTGGGAGGGCTCTAAATGGAAAATATTTGAAAAAATAACTACCCAAGCGTTTGGATCAACTCATGATTCGGCTCTATTGGTTCAGCCGATTCATGTTAGCCGATGCGTTGTGACGCAACCATCGCCTTTAGGTAATTTTCAAGCTAAGTTTTGCCCCTAGTTCTCTATAATCGGCGATGTTGGCCGACGCTTACGATAACAGACGCAAATGTGTTAAGTTCATAATTTCGTCGACATCAAAGACATCAACAAAATTAGGGGGCATATATATACAATACAATATGATATCGAAGAGACGATTTTCAAAATTTTTGACGTCTTCAAGCAAGTTCGGTGTGATCGGCAATCATGCGTTAAGTGGAAAGAGACGACGAAAGCTGATTACAAGACGATAATTCAAATCGCTTACAAGAGATGACAAAAGCCGATTACAAGCGACGCTTAGATTACAAGGTTCACAAGTTCTGCCACAACCGTTACAACCAACTCGCGCCTAAGGAAGTCCTTAATGGCCGATATTGCCTGCGGTGGATCCCATCTATTTCTTCTATGGCCTGTGCATCGCCGCGTCGCACCCCGAGATCGGCTTCATCGCCTTGGCCATGTCCGACAGGTTTGACACGGCCGCCTAGATCTTTGCTCACTAGTCCTCGATCTCCTTCGGCAGGCCGGCCACGCGTTGTTCCTTGATCACGATGTCGGTGTTAGTGATATGCCCTAGAGGCAACATGGAGATGTTGGATATCACATCAATGTTTATGTATTTATGAATAAAGTGTTATTCAGTTCCACGAAATAGACATCTTGTATTGATCAATAAGTACGTGACTTATTTATGAGACTCGATATGTATGAATCTATTTCTAAATGATCCCTGATCATATATCATATTATTGGAACTAATATGATTCTAAGATCGGCATGTCTATTGATTGATGATCATGTCTCGTAGATCATGTGTATGGAGATACCAAATCAATAAACGTGGACATATGTGTTAGAGAACACATTGTTGGATAGACCCACCATGAGACACTACAGGAATTAATGTGCCATTAGTTGGTCTCAGGTAGTGTTGGTACAAAGTCCTTAGACCTGAGATCACCATGGATTCCAACATGTGTAGTAGCCTACTTTGGGACTACCAAACGCTATTCCGTAATCGGGTAGTTATAAAGGTAGTTTTCGGGTTTGCTATGAAACATGGAGTGGGATGTGAGTGATCAAGATGGAATTTGCCCCTCCTTTGGAGATATCTCTAGGCCCTCGAGGTAATGGATTATTGAAATGCATGGCCATGCTAAGTTGATTGAGGAGTCAATCAACAGATAGATAATCCAATACGGTTCGAGTGAATGGTTAAGCTATTGAAGGGATGGCACACATCTTGCCTATAGCTTAACCGGTATCGTGAGGCAAAGGGATTTGTGTACACATTACAGGTTCGAGCCGATATTATATTCTTGTATACTATGGTGTCAATATGTGCTTGCTAGGCGCCGCGTTGGAGTGCTGGCGAGTTGGACTCGGCGAGGCACGATCGGCTAAGTTGGACTATAGCCGAAACCGAGTATACCGAACCTACAGGGTCACACGCTTAAGGGGATAAGAAGAGGCATTCGAGTTGGACTCGGATACGGCTCGATCGGATAGGGATCCGATCGGATAGAGTCCTATGGTCTTACGACGTATGGGCGGCCAACTCTATGAGATACGGATGAGATCCGATTCAAAATAGAGTCCTGATCGGCCACTAGTCCCAGTTGTCCAACTCTATATAAAGGAGGGAGGGGTGGAGAACTGCGACACGTCAATTGCATCGCATTGAACCGAATCCGCAACAGAAGTCGCCGAGATCAATCTCCACGGAAACCCTCCCCACTTTCGAGCCAAACCCTAGCCTTGCATCGCGTGATAGCACACGGGTGTTCGGCGTTCTGTCCCCGGACGTGTGGATACCGGTAGAGGCGCTGCTACGTTGCGTGCTGTTCATCGGCTGTGGAGGAATCGGCTGCGGTCGAGCGCATCGGAGCGAGGCGCGAGAACACAGACGGATGACTCGAATCGGCTGATTGGCGAATCGGCTGTCCCCGGGAATTGGCTGTCAGCTTGCGGGAATCGGCTACACTATTCCGGATCGGATAGCCCTGATTGGCTATTTCCGCCGCATACTCCAATCGGTAACGATCTATCGGCCCTTACTTGCAAGTGTTCCGGTTTGCGCAGTAAAAGTTTTTGTTTTCGGCTAGCGTAGCCTCCGCGTAACCCTTCAAAGGGTATCGAGCTAATCTTGCTTAGTTCGGGTTTTAGATTGGATCTGGAACAAGTTTTGCGCACGGGTTGATTAGATCAATCGGTTTTACGGGATTTGTTGAGGAGAGTAGATGGTAATTGCGTTCCTTGATAGTGTATCGGAACGGCGTAATGTGATTACGTCGAAGCAATATCCATAGAACTCGGTTTGAGTCGGCTTCGAGATAGCGTTCCTTGATAGTGTATCGGAACGGTATAATGTGATTATGCCGAAGCTATCTCGTAGTCCGATCTTGTTTGCTACCTCGCGCCTGCGCAAACCATCTCCCTTGATAGTGTATCGGGACGGTATAAGGTGATTATACACGGTATAGTGTATCGGGACGGTATAGTGTATCAGGACCGCCGTGTGCGTACCCCCTTATAGGTCATCTCGATGCTGAATCTCTGTGATAGGTAGAAAATGTTTCTACGCCTAACTTGTTTTTGCAGAGAATGCTTTGAGATGGTATGGCCCTATTGTATGTATAAGATGCATGTGATGCATGTAATATTCTTTCATAAGTGCAATCCCTGTAATATTCTTTCGTACGTGCAATGCTTGTAATATTCTTTCACGACCTGCGAGTCGATGTAATCTTCAATTAGAGCTTCTATAGTAGTAGCTTAGTTTGAAGAAATCAAGCATTCGGCACTCGGAAGAAGGGTGATGAAGATGAAGATCCTCTACACCGGCATGGAGATGGAGATCACCATGTGAAGGGGGCCATACTATTTCATGCTATTCTACCTGCTTTCATATATGTGATATGTTTGTCTGATAGGATAGCATCCCTCACAATATTAAGTAGTAATGATGCCCTTCCAAATGTTGCACCCGTCACCGTTATGCTCGTCAATGGTGGGTCTGCCAAAGCAGAGTGCCATTCTCTATCATAACACGAGGGGGTATATGTCGGACATATACAGCAAGAGCATTTGGTTTACTTAACAAGGCTATCAAAACAGTTTTGGGCCTTGGGGCATAGGTTGGCGCCGCGGCATGGAGATGCCACACCAACAAAAAGAGTCACATAGAGATGTGATTAGCAAGGTGTTGCTTACCAATGTTACTAATTTTCTAGCAGTGATGCCAAAGCTCACTAGAAAATTAATTAACATATGGATCTTGACCCAATACGTAACCTAGAGGGAAGGTTAAAATACGTAATGGGAGTCTAATGTTAAATTGTTTAACAATAGACATAGCATAAACATTGTGCTAAACTTTGCTCTTTCTGTTGTAGAATAAATGGCGGCTAATACTACACCCAGTACCTTTAATTTGCGATCTATTCTCGAAAAGGAAAAATTAAATGGAACAAACTTTATGGATTGGTATCGCAACTTGAGAATTGTTCTCAAGCAAGAGCGTAAAGAGTACGTTCTTGAAGTACCCTATCCTGAGGATTTGCCTAATAATGCCACTGCAACTGCACGGAGAGCTTACGAGAAGCACACTAATGATGCCCTAGATATAAGCTGTCTCATGCTTGCTACAATGTCCCCTGAGCTTCAGAAGCAATATGAGAGCAGTGATGCTCACACTATTATTCAGGGACTGCGTGGTATGTTTGAGAACCAAGCTCGGGCCGAGAGGTTCAACACCGCACCTTGTTGGACATGGTGCGGTCGATGATGAGCCAAAGTGATCTTCCGTTATCCTTCTGGGGATATGCTCTTGAAACAGCTGTGCTCACACTAAATAGAGTTCCATCTAAGTCAGTTGAAAAGACACCATATGAGATATGGACAGGGCAACCCCCTAGTTTGTCTTTTCTAAAAATTTGGGGATGCGAAGCTTATGTAAAACGTTTACAGTCTGACAAGCTCACACCCAAATCTGACAAGTGCTTCTTTGTGGGATATCCTAAGGAAACCAAGGGATATTACTTTTATAATCGGGAACAAGACAAAGTGTTTGTCGCCTGATGCGATCTCGCTAGGGTTTAGTCCCGATCTTTCGATGAGAGGTGGAGGATAACTCGATTGGGGAATAGAGGCGACGTTCACGGCCCGACTACAACCGTCCAAGGACGATGCGCCTTAGCAACCGATACACCGTCTCCGATGGTTGACGCGATCTTGCGGTGCGCGACAACCCGGCCACTAGGGCACTCGTCCTGCAAGCAATCGAAGAACAAGCAAGAACAAGTATAACAAGCACCGAAATTGCTATATATTAAGGTGAAAGATTCAATCTGAATACACGATATGGTGGAGTTCCGAAGACAAACAGACGGGACGGTCTAGCCGACACGCGCGCTGTGTGCAAGTAGCAAAAGGCTAACTCTAATCAACAAAACCCTAACTAAGCAGTCCTAGTAAAAAAAAGGCTCAAAGGGTTTTTAGGATTGATCTAATCTACTATGTTTTTGGCTTTTTCTGGACTATAGAAAACAAAATTAAACAACGAAGGGCAAAAAAAATCTCTCACCGATCAACCGCGCTCTGATACCAACTGATGTGAACTAGGGTGTCCCGATCTTTCGGTGAGTTGATGATAACTACGATTTGGAAGAAACGTTGACGATCCGACTACAACCGTACGAGACGTTGTGTTGCGCCTTAGCGATCGATACACCTCTCCGTGGGTTGTTGATCTTGCCTAGTGCGATCAACCTTATTCCCGCAAGCAAATCGAACAAACAAGCAAGAACAAGATAAAAGCAATCTGAATTGCAAATAGGAATTGAATACAAATGATAAGATGGGGTTCCGAATCAAATAGAACGGATGGTCTAGCCGACACACGCGTCTATCGGGAAGTAGCGATAGCTAAACTTACATAAACAAAACCCACCCTTCTTGGTGGCACTGAAGGATTAAGTAGAGGGAGAGACGACCACGGGGGTGCCGGAGTCGTGCTAAACCCTAGGACGCGCCCTAATGGGCCCAACTTGATACACGGCCCATTGGGCCAAAAGAGGTGACGCAGCACCAAAGACAGAAAACACTCGGTAGAAAAAAAGGACAATTGCGGCCGCTCCAGGACAGATATTGACATGGGGCTGGATCCATTTGAAAGTAGACTTGATAACCTTTCCATCAAGTACTTGCACGCCCAAATCGAGTTTGCATGAAGTCGTGGCGGCCGTTAGAACTTGGCACCGTGCTACAGTCCGAATCCACCCGCGCGAATCCTCTTCCCGTTGGATCCTCTCCATCGTTCCCGAGTAAAACGAAAGTGCACGCGCCTCCGTGGTATAAAGAAGAGGAACATAAACTTAAGAATGAACTCACCCGATGGTTGAGTTGACGTGCACGAGCGCGGTTATTGGGCCATGAAGTTGTACGTGTGGAGGCGTGGATGTATCGGTAGTATTGATGTCCTCATCATCGCCCGACATGGTGTCTTCTTGGAGAAAGAGTTTCTTTCAAGAAGGGTTAGTGGGAGCAGGGTGCATCTTGAAGAAGTTCAAGAAACACCAGAAAATGTTTCAGCGACCACAGAACCACAACAGGAGGAGCAAAATGTTGCACCACCAGTTGTAGATACACCAGCCCCACGGAGGTCTGAAAGATCACGTCGTGCGTCTGACAGGTACACAGGTGTGGAACAACATGATATATTGTTGTTAGACAACGATGAGCCTAAGACCTATGAGGAAGCGATGGTGGGACCCGATTCCAACAAGTGGCTTGGAGCTATGAAATCTGAAATAGAATCCATGTACGACAATCAAGTTTGGAACTTGGTTGATCCACCTGATGGTGTCAAAACCATTGAGTGTAAATGGGTTTTTAAGAAAAAGGCCAATATGGATGGAAATGTTCACATCTATAAGGCGCGATTGGTGGCGAAAGGTTGTAAACAGATTCAAGGAGTTGATTATGATGAAACCTTCTCGCCCGTCGCAATGCTTAAATCTATTCGGATTATCCTAGCGATTGCTGCATATTTCGATTATGAGATATGGCAGATGGATGTCAAAACGGCTTTCCTAAATGGAAACCTAAGCGAGGATGTATACATGATACAACCTCAGGGTTTTGTAGATCCACAATCACCTGGAAAGATATGCAAGCTACAAAAATCCATTTATGGATTAAAGCAAGCATCTCGGAGTTGGAATATTCATTTTGATGAAGTAATCAAAGGGTTTGGTTTCATCAAAAATGAAGAGGAGGCCTGTGTTTACAAAAAGGTCAGTGGGAGCGCAATTGTATTTCTAATCTTGTATGTGGATGACATATTGTTGATTGGAAATGATATCCCTATGCTCGAATCCGTCAAGTATTCATTGAAAAATAGTTTTTCCATGAAAGACTTAGGGGAGGCAGCATACATATTGGGCATTCGGATCTATAGAGATAGATCCAAGAGGCTAATTGGATTAAGCCAAAGTACATACATTGACAAGGTGTTGAAAAGGTTCAACATGCATGATTCCAAGAAAGGTTTCTTGCCCATGTCACATGGCATTAATCATAGCAAGAATCGTGTCCTCGGACACATGATGAGTGGAATAAGATGGGTATGTTTCCATATGCTTCGGCAATTGGATCCATCATGTATGCCATGCTTTGTACACGCCCAGATGTCTCGTACGCTTTGAGTGCTACGAGCAGATACCAGTCAGATCCAGGTGAAGGTCACTGGACTGCCGTAAAGAATATCCTTAAGTACTTGAGAAGAACTAAGGATATGTTCCTAGTCTATGGAGATGAAGAAGAGCTCGTTGTAAGTAGTTACACCGATGCTAGCTTCCAAACGGACAAGGATGATTATAGATCGCAATCTGGGTTCGTGTTCTGCCTGAACGGAGGCACAGTCAGCTGGAAGAGTTCCAAGCAGGATACTGTTGCTGATTCTACAATGGAGGCCGAGTATATTGCTGCTTCGAAAGGTGCAAAGGAGGCTGTTTGGATCAAGAAATTCGTTTCTGAGCTTGGTGTGATGACCAGTGCGACTGGTCCAATGTCTCTCTATTGTGATAATAATGGAGCCATTGCACAAGCCAAGGAGCCTAGGTCACATCAGAAGTCGAAACACATACTTCGGCGATATCATCTCATCCGCGAGATAGTGGACAGGGTTGATGTCAAGATATGCAAAGTGCACACGGATCTCAACATAGTCGATCCACTGACAAAACCTCTCCCTCAGCCGAAGCATGAGGCGCACACAAGAGCAATGGGTATTAGATACTTACATGATTGACTGCAGTGCAAGGTGGGAGATTCTTAGTGATATGCCCTAGAGGCAACATGGAGATGTTGGATATCACGTCAATGTTTATGTATTTATGAATAAAGTGTTATTCAGTTCCACGAAATAGACATCTTGTATTGATCAATAAGTACGTGACTTATTTATGAGACTCGATATGTATGAATCTATTTCTAAATGATCCCTGATCATATATAATATTATTGGAACTAATATGATTCTAAGATCGGCATGTCTATTGATTGATGATCATGTCTCGTAGATCATGGGTATGGAGATACCAAATCAATAAACATGGACATATGTGTTAGAGAACACATTGTTGGATAGACCCACCATGAGACACTACAGAATTAATGTGCCATTAGTTGGTCTCGAGGTAGTGTTGGTACAAAGTCCTTAGACCTGAGATCACCATGGATTCCAACATGTGTAGTAGCCTACTTTGGGACTACCAAACGCTATTCCGTAACGGGTAGTTATAAAGGTAGTTTTCGGGTTTGCTATGAAACATGGAGTGGGATGTTAGTGATCAAGATGGAATTTGCCCCTCCTTTGGAGAGATATCTCTGGGCCCCTCGAGGTAATGGATTATTGAAATGCATGGCCATGCTAAGTTGATTGAGGAGTCAATCAACAGATAGATAATCCAATACGGTTCGAGTGAATGGTTAAGCTATTGAAGGGATGGCACACATCTTGCCTATAGCTTAACTGGTATCATGAGGCAAAGGGATTTGTGTACACATTACAGGTTCAGAGCCGATATTATATTCTTGTATACTATGGTGTCAATATGTGCTGCTAGGCGCCGTCGTTGATGTGTCGACCGAGTTGGACTCGAGCCGACGATCGGCTAAGTTGGACTATAGCCGAAACCGAGTATACCTGAACCTACGTGGTCGCACGCTTAAGGGGATAAGAACAGGCATTCGAGTTGGACTCGAATACGGCTCGATCGGATAGGGATCCGATCGGATAGAGTCCTATGGTCTTACGACGTATGGGTGGCCAACTCTATGAGATCCGGATGAGATCGTATGGGCGGCCAACTCTATGAGATACGGATGAGATCCGATTCAAAATAGAGTCTTGATCGGCCACTAGTCCCAGTCGGCCAACTCTATATAAAGGAGGGAGGGGTGGAGAACTGCGACACGTCAATTGCATCGCATTGAACCGAATCCGCAACTGAAGTCGCGGAGATCAATCTCCACGGAAACCCTCCCCACTTTCGGGCCAAACCCTAGCCTTGCATCGCGTGCTAGCACACGAGTGTTCGGCGTTCGTCCCCGGACGTGTGGATACCGTGAGAGGCTCGCTACGTTGCGCGCGCTGTTCATCGGCAGTGGAGGAATCGGCGCGGTCGAGCGCATCGGAGCGAGGCGCGAGAACACATCGGACGACTCGAATCGGCTGATTGGCGAATCGGCTGTCCCCGGAATTGGCCGTCGGCTTGCGGGAATCGGCTACACTGTTCCGGATCGGATAGCCCCGATTGGCTATTTCCGCCGCATACTCCAATCGGTAATGATCTATCGGCCGTTACTTGCAAGTGTTCCTGGTTTGCGCGGTAAAAGTTTTTGTTTTCGGCTAGCGTAGCCTCCGCGTAACCCTTCAGTCGGCATCGATGTTGGCAAGCTCGGCTATCAGCTCTTCCCGACGTTTGCGAAGCCGATCGAGTTCGATAATCGGCTCGCTTGAGCGTCGAACTTGGCCTTTTCGGCCGTGATTTATTGTTGGCTGGCCTTGATGGTGGCTTCCGTGCCTTGTTCTCACGGCGATCAGCTATCCTTTGTTTAGTTCGTTCGAGCTTATGTTGGTGCGCCTCCGAAAAGTGGTCGGTTGCAATGGTGTCAGCCAGCTGATCCGGTAGCCGATCTTGGATGTCTTCGAACCGACTATGGATGGAACCGTAGTCGGTGACCATGAAATCTAGAGAGCACTCTAGCCGTTTGGCTATATCTGACAAAGTGGCTTGTAGCTCATTATCTAATACAACCACGGCTTTATGAGCGCCTCGTCGGGATCAAGGAATTCCGATAAGTCAAAGTCCGGAGATCGGCTACGCATCGCAAGTTGAAAGTTGGTAAGAGAGCCGACATGACTAATAAGTTGATTTGTAAAGTTAGGCAGGACTTACTCGGATAACTGGAGCTGAGGTAGCCACATCTTCAGAACTACCATCGCGCGCGGCCATCGGCGTCGGCTCCCTTGATACACGGGGGCAAGTGTTGGAGCATGGGGCGGCTAAAAAATGAAAAGTTAGAAATTCGGTCGTGCTGGTATGAAAGAAATGGAGATAAGGTTTACCGAAGGAGGGGAGCCGTTTTCTTCTTTGTGGCTAATTTCTTGGCCTATGGACGCGAAAAGTCGATAAGTTGCAATGTGGAAAAAGTGAAAGATGGTAGGATTGAGCAATAAAAATACTTACCCTGAGGACGAGGAATGCGTTTCGGAGGGCTTGGAGTTCGCTCGTGGTCCGCTCGACCGATGGAGTTTGTGTTAGTGATATGCCCTAGAGGCAACATGGAGATGTTGGATATCACGTCAATGTTTATGTATTTATGAATAAAGTGTTATTCAGTTCCATGAAATCGACATCTTGTATTGATCAATAAGTACGTGACTTATTTATGACACTCGATATGTATGAATATATTTCTAAACGATCCTCGATCATATGTCATATTTTTGGAACAAATATGATTCTAAGATCGGCATGTTTATTGATTGATGATCATGTCTCATAGATCATGAGTATGGAGATACCAAATCAATAAACATGGACACATGTGTTGGAGAACACATTGTTGGATAGACCCACCATGAGACACTACGGAATTAATGTGCCATTAGTTGGTCTCGGGTAGTGTTGGTACAAAGTCCTTAGACCCGAGATCACCATGGATTCCAACATGTGTAGTAGCCTACTTTGGGACTACCAAACGCTATTCCGTAATCGGGTAGTTATAAAGGTAGTTTTCGGGTTTGCTATGAAACATGGAGTGGGATGTGAGTGATCAAGATGGAATTTGCCCCTCCTTTGGAGAGATATCTCGGGCCCCTCGATGTAATGGATTATGGAAATGCATGGCCATGCTAAGCCGATTGAGGAGTCGATCAACGAGATAATCCAATACGGTTCGAGTGAATGGTTAAGCTATTGAAGGGATGGCACACATCTTGCCTATAGCTTAACGGTATCGTGAGGCAAAGGGATTTGTGTACACATTACAGGTTCAAAGCCGATATTATTCTTGTATACTATGGTGTCAATATGTGCTGCTAGGCGCCGCATGTGACGTCGGCTGAGTTGGACTCGAGCCGACGATCGCCAAGTTAGACTATAGCCGAAACCGAGTATACCTGAACCTACGTGGTCGCACGCTTAAGGGGATAGAATAGATATTCGAGTTGGACTCGGATACGGCTCGATCGGATAGGGATCCGATCGGATAGAGTCCTATGGGCTTACGACGTATGGGCGGCCAACTCTATGAGATACGGATGAGATCCGATTCAAAATAGAGTCCTAATCGGCCACTAGTCCCGTCGGCCAACTCTATATAAAGGAGGGAGGGGTGGAGAGCTGCCACACGTCAATTGCATCGTGTGCAATAGAAGTCGCCGAGATCAATCTCCACGGAAACCCTCCCGACTTTCGAGCCAAACCCTAGCCTTGCGTCGCGTGCTAGCACACGGGTGTACGGCGTTCGTCCCGGACGTGTGGATACCGTAGAGGCGCCGCTACGTTGCGCGCTCTTGATCGGCTGCGGTCGGGCGCATCGGAGCGAGGCGTGAGAACGCGCCGGACGACTCGAATCGGCGATTGGCGAATCGGGTCTCCAGGAATAGGCTACACTTTCCGGATCGGATTGCCCGATTGGCTATTCCGCCGCACTCTACTCCAATCGGTAACGATCTATCGGCCCTTACTTGCAAGTGTTCCTGGTTTGCGCGGTAGAAATTTTGTTTTCGGCTAGCGTAGCTTCCGCGTAACCCTTCAGTGGTATCAGAGCTAATCTTGCTTAGTTCGGGTTTTAGATTGGATCTGGAACAAGTTTTGCGCACGGGTTGATTAGATCAATCGGTTTTACGGGATCTGTTGAGGAGTTAATGGTAATTGCGTTCCTTGATAGTGTATCGGAACGGCGTAATGTGATTACGTCGAAGCAATTTCCATATAACTCGGTTTGAGTTGGGTTCGAGATACCGTTCCTTGATAGTGTATCAGAACGTATAATGTGATTATGCCGAAGCTATCTCGTAGTCCGATCTTGTTAGCTGCCTCGCGCCTACGCAAACCATCTCCCTTGATAGTGTATCGGGACGGCATAATATGATTATGCCGACATGGTTAAATGGCGAATTCATAGATTGGATCTATGAATTTCGTGTGGTGTGCGTACCCCCTTATAGGTCGTCTCGATGCCGTAGCTCTGCGATAAGTAGAAAACATTTCTACGCCTAACTTGTTTTTGCGAGAGAATGCTTTGAGATGGTATGGCCCTATTGTATGTATGAGATGCATGTGATGCATGTAATATTCTTTCATATGTGCAATCCTGTAATATTCTTTCATACGTGCAATGCTTGTAATATTCTTTCACGACCTGCGAGTCGATGTAATCTTCAATTAGAGCTTCTATAGTAGTAGCTTAGTTTGAAGAAATCAAGCATCATGCACATTGAAAGATGGTGCCGAAGATGGAGATCCTCGCGGCCGACATGGAGATGGAGATCTCCATGTGAAGGGGGCCATACTATTTCACTATATGCTATTCTTCTTGCTTTCATATGTGATATGTTTGTTTGATAGGATAGCATCCTCGCAAAATTAAGTAGTAATGATGCCCTTCCAAATGTTGCACCCATCACCGTTATGCTCGTCAATGGTGGGTCTGCCAAAGCAGAGTGCCATTCTCTATCATAACACGAGGGGGTATATGTCGACAAATACATGCAGGAGCATTTGGTTTACTTAACAAGGCTATCAAAACAGTTTTGAGCCTTGGGGCATAGGTTGGCGCCGGGCATGGAGATGCCACACCAACAACAAGAGTCACATAGAGATGTGATTAGCAAGGTGTTGCTTACCGATGTTACTAATTTTCTAGCAAGTGATGCCAAAGCTCACTAGAAAATTAATTAACATATGGATCTTGACCCAATACGTAACCTAGAGGGAAGGTGGAAAATACGTAATGGGAGTCTAATGTTAAATTGTTTAACAATAGACATAGCATAAACATTGTGCTAAACTTTTCTTTTTCTTTGTAGAATAAATGGCGGCTAATACTACACCCAGTACCTTTAATTTGCGATCTATTCTCGAAAAGGAAAAATTAAATGGAACAAACTTTATGGATTGGTATCGCAACTTGAGAATTGTTCTCAAGCAAGAGCGTAAGGAGTACGTTCTTGAAGTACCCTATCCCGAGGATTTGCCAAATAATGCCACTTGCAACCGCACGGAGAGCTTACGAGAAGCACACTAATGATGCCCTAGATATAAGTTTGTCTCATGCTTGTTACAATGTCCCCGAGCTTCGAAAGCAATATGAGAGCAGTGATGCTCACACTATTATTCGGGGCTGCGTGGCATGTTTGAGAACCAAGCTCGGGCCGAGAGGTTCAACACCTCAAAGTCCTTGTTTGCGTGCAGCTTGTTGAGGGAATCCCGTCGGTCCGCATGTGATAAAGATGATTGGCTATATCGAGAGTCGGAAAAACTAGGTTTTCCCTTAGCCAAGAGTTGGCTGCGATGTGATTCTCCGCCGCTCCCTCCGAGCTTCGAGCCATTCATATTGAATTATCACATGAACAATATGGATAGGACCTTGGCTGAATTGCATGGGATGCTAAAACAGTGAGGAGAGTATCCAGAAGAACGGTCATCATGTGATGATGATGCGAAGGAAAGCGCAAACCACTGTCAAGAAACTTTGCACCAAGAGGAAGTTAACTCGCGATCTCACCAAGAGGAAGTTAACTCCCGATGAGATCGCGAGTGCCTCCAATGCAAAGAAGGGCAAGAAGGGGTCGGCGGCATCGGATGCCGTTTGCTTCTATTGCAAGGAGACAGAGCCATTGGAAGAGGAACTGTAAGAAGTACATGGAGGATCTCAAAAAGAAGCAAAGTACGACTTACGCTTAGGTATTAATGTTATAGACATTAATCTTGCTACTTCACCTCTGACTCTTGGGTATTTGATACCGGATCGGTAGCTCATATTTGCAAGTCGTTGCGGGAATGAGAAGAAGTAGAGGATTGAGAAGGGGCGAGGTGAACTGCGCGTCGGCAATGGAGCAAGCGTTGCTACGATTCTTGTCGGCACAATACCACTTCATCTACCTTCAGGATTAGTTTTGGAATTAAATAATTGTTATTGTGTTCCAACACTATGTCAAAACGTTATTTCCGCTTCATGTTTGCAAGCGGAAGGATATGATTTTAGATCAATGGACAATGGTTGTTCAATATATCTCGAGAGATATGTTCTATTTTCATGCTCCATTGGTGAATGGATTATACGTTTTGAATCTTGAAGCGTCTCCCATCTATAACATTAATACGAAAGGCAACTCTCTAATGATATAAACCCCACGTTTATCCGGCATTGTCGCTTAGGCCATATAAATAAGAAACGCATGGAGAAGCTCCATAAGGATGGATTGCTTCACTCTTTTGATTTTGAATCATTTGAGACATGTGAGTCTTGTTTACTTGGTAAGATGACAAAGGCACCTTTCACGGGACATAGTGAGAGAGCAAGTGACTTATTGGCACCCGTACATACCGATGTATGTGGACCAATGAGCTCAACGGCCGAGAGGTGGTTATCGGTACTTCATTACCTTTACCGATGACTTTAGTAGATATGGTTATATCTACTTAATGAGGCATAAGTCCGAATCCTTTGAAAAGTTCAAAGAATTCCGAATGAAGTACGAGAATCATTTAGGGAAAACAATCAAGTTTCTACGATCGGATCGTGGAGGGAATACTTGAGCCAAGAGTTTGGTAATCATCGAAAGATTGTGGAATTGTTCCACGTTGACTCCGCCAGAACTCCACAATGGAACGGAGTGTCCGAACGGAGAAATCGCACCTTGTTGGACATGGTGCGGTCGATGATGAGCCAAAGTGATCTTCCGTTATCCTTCGGGGATATGCTCTTGAAACATTGCGCTCACACTAAATAGAGTTCCATCTAAGTCGGTTGAAAAGACACCATATGAGATATGGACAGGGCAACCCCTAGTTTGTCTTTTCTCAAAATTTGGGGATGCGAAGCTTATGTAAAATGTTTACAGTCGACAAGCTCACACCCAAATCGACAAGTGCTTCTTTGTGGGATATCCTAAGGAAACTAAGGGATATTACTTTTATAATCGGGAACAAGGCAAAGTGTTTGTCGCCCGACACGGTGTCTTCTTGGAGAAAGAGTTTCTTTCAAGAAGGGTTAGTGGGAGCAGGGTGCATCTTGAAGAAGTTCAAGAAACACCGAAAACGTTTCAGCGACCACGAACCACAACAGGAGGAGCAAAGTGTTGCGCCACCGGATACACCAGCCCACGGAGGTCGAAAGATCACGTCGTGCACCCGATGTACACAGTGCGGAACAACGTGATATATTGTTGTTAGACAACGATGAACCTAAGACCTATGAGGAAGCGATGGTGGGACCCGATTCCAACAAGTGGCTTGGAGCCATGAAATCCGAAATAGAATCCATGTACGACAATCAAGTTTGGAACTTGGTTGATCCACTGATGGTGTCAAAACCATTGAGTGTAAATGGGTTTTTAAGAAAAGGCCGATATGGATGGAAATGTTCACATCTATAAGGCGCGATTGGTGGCGAAAGGTTTTAAACAGATTCAAGGAGTTGATTATGATGAAACCTTCTCGCCCGTCGCAATGCTTAAATCTATTCGGATTATCCTAGCGATTGCTGCATATTTCGATTATGAGATATGGCGAGATGGATGTCAAAACGGCTTTCCTAAATGGAAACCTAAGCGAGGATGTATACATGATACAACCTCGGGGTTTTGTCGATCCAGAATCGCTGGAAAGATATGCAAGCTACGAAATCCATTTATGGATTGAAGCAAGCATCTCGGAGTTGGAATATTCGTTTTGATGAAGTAATCAAAGGGTTTGGTTTCATCAAAAACGAAGAAGAGGCCTGTGTTTACAAAAAGGTCGGTGGGAGTGCAATTGTATTTCTAATCTTATATGTGGATGACATATTACGATTGGAAATGATATCCCTATGCTAGAATCCGTCAAGTCTTCATTGAAAAATAGTTTTTCCATGAAAGACTTAGGGAGGCAGCATACATATTAGCATTCGGATCTATAGAGATAGATCCAAGAGGCTAATTGGATTAAGCCAAAGTACATACATTGACAAGGTGTTGAAAAGGTTCAACATGCATGATTCCAAGAAAGGTTTCTTGCCCATGTCACATGGCATTAATCTTAGCAAGAATCGGTGTCCTCGGACACATGATGAGCGGAATAAGATTGGTATGGTTCCATATGCTTCGGCAATTGGATCCATCATGTATGCCATGCTTTGTACACGCCCGCATGTCTCGTACGCTTTGAGTGCTACGAGCAGATACCGTCGATCCAGTGAAGGTCACTGGATCTGCCGTAAAGAATATCCTTAAGTACTTGAGAAGAACTAAGGATATGTTCCTAGTCTATGGAGGTGAAGAAGAGCTCGTTGTAAGTGGTTACACCGATGCTAGCTTCCAAACGGACAAGGATGATTATAGATCGCAATCGGGTTCGTGTTCATGCCGAACGGAGGCGCGATCACTGGAAGAGTTCCAAGCGGGATACTTGCGATTCTACAACGGAGGCCGAGTACATTGCCGCTTCGGAAGCGCAAAGGAGGCTGTTTGGATCAAGAAATTCATTTCGAGCTTGGTGTGATGACTAGTACGACGGTCCAATGTCTCTCTATTGTGATAATAGTGGAGCCATTGCGCAAGCCAAGGAGCCGAAGTCACATCGAAGTCCAAACACATACTTCGGCGATATCATCTCATCCGCGAGATAGTGGACAGAGGTGATGTCAAGATATGCAAAGTGCACATGGATCTCAACATAGCCGATCCGCCGACAAAACCTCTCCCTCGGCCGAAGCATGAGGCGCACACAAGAGCAATGGGTATTAGATACTTACATGATTGACTCTAGTGCAAGTGGGAGATTGTTAGTGATATGCCCTAGAGGCAACATGGAGATGTTGGATATCACGTCAATGTTTATGTATTTATGAATAAAGTGTTATTCGGTTCCATGAAATCGACATCTTGTATTGATCAATAAGTACGTGACTTATTTATGAGACTCGATATGTATGAATCTATTTCTAAACGATCCTCGATCATATGTCATATTGTTGGAACAAATATGATTCTAAGATCGGCATGTTTATTGATTGATGATCATGTCTCATAGATCATGGGTATGGAGATACCAAATCAATAAACATGGACACATGTGTTGGAGAACACATTGTTGGATAGACCCACCATGAGACACTACAGGGAATTAATGTGCCATTAGTTGGTCTCGGGTAGTGTTGGTACAAAGTCCTTAGACCGAGATCACCATGGATTCCAACATGTGTAGTAGCCTACTTTGGGACTACCAAACGCTATTCCGAATGCGGGTAGTTATAAAGGTAGTTTTCGGGTTTGCTATGAAACATGGAGTGGGATGTGAGTGATCAAGATGGAATTTGCCCCTCCTTTCGAGAGATATCTCTGGGCCCTCGAGGTAATGGATTATGGAAATGCATGGCCATGCTAAGCTGATTGAGGAGTCGATCAACGACGGATAATCCAATACGGTTCGAGTGAATGGTTAAGCTATTGAAGGGATGGCACACATCTTGCCTATAGCTTAACGGTATCGTGAGGCAAAGGGATTTGTGTACACATTACAGGTTCAAAGCCGATATTATTCTTGTATACTATGGTGTCAATATGTGCTGCTAGGCGCCGCTGTTGACATGTCGGCTGAGTTGGACTCGAGCCGACGATCGGCCAAGTTAGACTATAGCCGAAACCGAGTATACCTTAACCTACGTGGTCGCACGCTTAAGGGGATAGAATAGATATTCGAGTTGGACTCGGATACGGCTCGTTCGGATAGGGATCCGATCGGATAGAGTCCTATGGGCTTACGACGTATGGGCGGCCAACTCTATGAGATACGGATGAGATCCGATTCAAAATAGAGTCCTAATCGGCCACTAGTCCCAGTCGGCCAACTCTATATAAAGGAGGGAGGGGTGGAGAGCTGCCACACGTCAATTGCATCGTGTGCAATAGAAGTCGCCGAGATCAATCTCCACGGAAACCCTCCCCACTTTCGAGCCAAACCCTAGCCTTGCATCGCGTGCTAGCACACGGGTGTACGGCGTTCTGTCCCCGGACGTGTGGATACCGGTAGAGGCGCTGCTACGTTGCGCGCTCTTGATCGGCTGCGGTCGGGCGCATCGGAGCGAGGCGTGAGAACGCGGTCGGACGACTCGAATCGGCTGATTGGCGAATCGGCTGTCTCCGGGAATCGGCTAAACTGTTCCGGATCGGATTGCCCTGATTGGCTATTCCGCTGCACTCTACTCCAATCGGTAACGACCTATCGGCCCTTACTTGCAAGTGTTCCTGGTTTGCGCGGTAGAAATTTTGTTTTCGGCTAGCGTAGCTTCCGCGTAACCCTTCAGTTTGGGCGTACTTGTCGGAAGAACTTGTTTCAGCTGTGGCAGCGTTGACGGCCTCCTCCATTTCCTCGTCCCTTACTTCTTCTTCGAGGGCCACATCCACATCCGGATCGACTGGGGGCAAATCATCGGCTGGGGTTGTCCTCGGCTTCTTTGAAGCACGTTTCTTTTTCTCTGCAGTTGGAGTAGCCACAGTCGACGGTGCCTCCCTTTTTAGCCGATGCAGCGGCGCACGGGTCTGGCCGTGGAGCAAAGTGTTCACCTTCAGCACATGGCAGCCGATGATGGATGGGGCTAGCCCGCAACCGCCAGATAACAGCCCAGGGGCATAGTGGATGGCCACTCCTGTATTGCTTGTGTGCGGAGGTGAGGAGTCGGTTGTCTGCAAAGAAATGAAGCATGATCAGCCGATAATATAGAGAGGGGCTAAAAGAAAAATAGGGACTAAGATGAGGAAAAAGATACTTACCGATGGAGTCGTTTTTGGGTCGATGATGGTCAGATACATCGAGGCCGACTGGTGGAACAACTGCTGCTTCCATTCATTCCACCATCGGCGGAAGATGGATGTCCTCCTCACTGCCAGATCGATGTTGTCAATATTGCCTAGAGGAGGGCCAGGGATATTAAGCAGCTGATTCATCATGATGTCGCCCTCGATCTTGCCTCTGGTTTGGATCTTGTCTGCGTAGTACAGGCCGATCGGCAGTTGACCCATACCAAGTTGCCTTGCGGCTACCATCGGATGATAAAATTCATAAGATTTTTGAATGTTTCGTCCTTGGTGAATGCCGACTAGAAGTATGCAAGGTGTGATAGCCGATGTATAGATTTCCCTCGGCTTGTTATAACTTTCAGAGTTAAGTTTGTCAAGCCGAAGATCATCTGGGAGTTCAAATCTTTCAAAATCCGTATAAGCAAACCATATCCTTGAAGTGCTTGGGAAGCCGTTATACAGGTTGCCAAACCAACTTTTGAAATGACCGGTTGTTAGTTTGGATTCGGGATAGGTTGCTGCTGCCTCCCCGTATGACAAGCATCAGCGGGTGGTTACTTCATCATCATCCTTAAATCTCGGCTCGATTAAGGGAAAATCGGCCTCTAGTGGGGATGGCTTTTCTGCAACCCGGTGGAGGTGAAGGTTTAGCCACAGTTGCAACAGCCACCAAGGCCCTCCTGTGTCGACAGCTTGTTGATAAGCTAGTCAAGCCCATGCACTACTTAGCATTTGGTATAAGTAGCCGAGCAGATATTTCCCAAAGGAACTTGTTTCTTGCTTACTAGGGCTTCGGCTACATGCCGCCGTGCTCGTCGGCCCAGCTCGACCCACGAAGACATACTTCTCTAGCCACATTAACGGGAAAGTGGTGTGTTCTCTCTCAGTAATTGGGTCGTCCTTCATATTCATGGAAATAAATCCGCTCCAACCCCCTATGCTTTTGGTCTTGAAATTGTGAGAGCACTTGATATTGAGGCCGATTGGGTCAACTGTTGATGTTATGTCCAACCCCGTGATCATCACTATATCCATGAGGGTTGGTGTCATTGGCCCTTGCCTAAAAAGGAACGCATTTAGCGTATCCGACCAGAAATAGGTGGCCGATAAAGAGGGGTTCATCCTTTGAGATATCGGCTATGGTCGGGGCTAGGCATTGATTTATCCCTATCTCAATCCAGTGGGTCTGTAGCCTAGCCGACATCCGTGAGTACCAAGCTGGCCAAGTTTTGTCCGTTGAGTTCCAAGATTTGAAGGCACTAGACCAATGAGCTAAGTTGGGAGTAGAAAATCTGAAGGAGACTCGGTTCGTTTTAGCATTGATAAGTTTGTTGGGGTCTATGTTGCCAATCGGCCCTAATAAAAACTGATTGGGACTGGTGAGGTCTGGGATTGCAATTTGGTGGCCAAGATGTTGTGGTTTAGAGGATGAAAAACGAGATTACAAAAGGTGAAAGCTAGATTGCGAGAAGTAAAGGGTATTAGCCAATGAGACTTACCTGGGTATTCCGATTGGGTGGCTTTAGAGTGGGCGCTTGAGGAAGCCATCATCGGTGATTGCCGCCTTTTGGGGTTCACCGGGAAAACAATGGCTCCGAGGTCGCCGAGGTCGCCGAGCTCGTTGAGGAGGTCACCGGAGAACTCAAGGATTTGCTGAGGTGGCTATTGGTTTGTGGTAATGTGACACGTGCGGTGGCCACGAAGGCGGTATTTAAAGGATATTTTTGGGCAATCAAAACGGTTTAGGTCGGAAAGAGTGGGAGTTTGGAAAAGCAGCAAATCCGCGTTATTATCTTATCACGGACTTGGGGGGCATGTGTTAACGACCAAATTTGGTAACTAAATCCCTAAATTCAAGGTCGAATTTGAAGCGGAATCGGATCGGGAGAATAGCCTGCGGAGAAACAGAGGCCGAATCGGCTATGATCAAATCGGCTGGGTGACACAATCGGCTACGAGGTCAATCGGCTGAGGTTGAGTTGGACAGGGATAGCCGATAGCCGATGCTGAGTCAGAGGAGAGGGTAAAACCGTTTCCGATGAAAGTTCTTAAAGATAAATAGAAGATTTGGTTCCCAAATTGTGCGTTAAAAGATATTGCCACCTATGGATAGAGTCATGTAACGGCAATTGTATCTGTAAATTAGGAATTTGTTTAGACTGTTTATTGTAATGCGGCATGGGTCCTTATCCCAGGATATTGTCGTATTTTAAATAGTAGTTTAGATAGAGACCAGGGTCTGTACAGATAATATTATTCTTGGGTATAAATAGGACCCGAGATCCCTGTAAATTAAAACAATACACATTCAATACAACCTTCGGCGCATCGGCTCCTTTTTCTTCAGACGAACAATTGATCCAGCTTCGGGCTGCATCGTTTCGATCCGAGGTTTAAGGTAAATGTTTGTCATTAGTGGTGTATCACATCGAATTTAGTGCTTTCATCGCTATGATACTCTAAATTCGATGGTTTATGCTCCGCTAGTTATCATATATCACATATAATCTAGAACAATATTTAGATCTGTCTTGACATCCGCTTGTTTCTGTCAAGAATCAGTAGCCGATAGAGCTAGATCTAAAAGTTGGCCTAGATTATATGCGATATCCACCGTCTCGAGGTATTTACATCAGCTACAGTAGATCTGGTTGTTCTTTTTATACTTAATGCTGCATCAATGTTGATCTATTAAGTTGTTTTTAGAGCTTTTATGATCTATTCGGCTAGATGCATATGTTTAGAGACAGTGCCGGGTTTCAGCCAGCCTTATCTGTTTTAATATTCTTTTGATATACTTATTATCGGGTTTATTAAAACCACCTCTTATATTAAGATCTTGCTCTAGTTAAATGCCCTAAGCCAGAATCAGTTTGTCAGCTACAACCGACAGCCGACTGATCTAGGTTTAGCGCATTTAGCTCAGATTAATATCTTTTCATAAGATAAATCGAAGTACTAGCCGATTCACAGTTGGACTTACGGTATCGGCTAGACTGTCAAAACATATATTTATTATCCCATTGTATATTTGGATTAAGTGGTTAATACTGTCTCGGCGCAGTCGATCTATTCTAGTCACTTAGTTTAAATACACTTCAAGATAGCATATATATGTAAATTGACTCTTGCAGCCGATCGAGTAGGATCTAACTTAATACTTAACGAATATATCTGTATGCGGAAGCTTATGTAGTCCTAAAGTCGACTTAGTGATAACTGGAGGCTAACGACTAAGTCGGCGAAGCCATAGCCTAGAGGCGATGGCGGTCGACGAGCTCGGCAAGTCCACCGCCCGCAGGCCGTTGGTGGTTGCCGAGGTCGTTGGGACTACGCCGCAGGCCTATGGTAGTCCCGGCCGACTTAGTCATAGCCCGGAGGCTAATGACCGAGCCGGCGAAGCCATAGCCCGACGGCGACAGCCGGTGAGCTCGGCAAATCCACTGACCGAAGGCCGTTGGTGGTTGCCGAGGTTGTCGGGACTACTGCCAGGAGGCTCGTGGTAGTCCCGGCCGACTTACTCATAGCCCGAAGACTAATGACCGAGTCGGCAAGCCATAGCCCTGAGGCCGACGGTAGTCGGCGAGATTGAAGAAGGCTTCAAACGGGAATTGTCGGGCGATTACACCGACTGGGTAGGCGTCACGCACATTGGCTCTTATCTGTCTTGAATCAGAGAGTCAATCATATCTCATTAAGGTCGTCGAAACCAGGAGCACGTAACGGCTAATCAAACCGCAGATTCCCCACTTTCCCCAATGGCTCGTGGATCCGACGATCGAGATTCGCCGCTCGGTTGGGTGGTGGGCTCCGTTGACGACAAATCCATACCGCCGACGTGGATCTCGCGTGCCACACATGCAACCTAGAGATCCGCTTAGCTCCAGTGTAGATCCTAAAATCGATGAAGAGCGGGTGTGCCGGTCGGTTTGACCGCCATCGACAAGATATGCAAAGCAGCAAAACATAAAGCATATCGGCCGATAGGCCGATAACCAAAACAACCGATCGGCCAATAGCCAAAACAGTCGATCGGCCGATAGGCTGATGGCGCGATTTCAGCCGATGCCGATGTCGGCCGATGCAGTTAGGGTTTTAATCCATCGTCCGTGTGTTGAGCAAACATCTATATAAAGGCGATCGGCTGACGATAACATGATGATATAGTAATGTAATATAGCATAAACCAATCACATGATAAAATAGACATTGATCTGAAGATTAATGCACACATCAGCTGGAGGTCCGATGTCATAAAATACAAAATATAAGCAATGAACGATGAATACTCTATTGTCATCGACTAAAAACCAACTCATATGCAATCCTTACAAGCCGAAGCAACGTCCAAATAACTCATCGGCTGAAACCCCATTGAAACCCTTAATGGCAGCCAACAGGCAGGCTAGAGATTACGGTTCTAATCATGACTTAGTAGGTCAAACTGAACTGATGCAGCACTAAGTATGAAAAGAAACACAATATCTAGACAATCAAGCATATGACTGGTTTTCAGGGTGGTAGATGCTTAAGCTAATCTAATCTAGTAAACAATTTAGTTGGTACCGGCAGAAACCCTAAAGCGAGAGACAACCGATAGAGCTAAATTGAGATACTAGGACTACATCAACAGAGACATATGATAAATAAGCATGCAAATATGTTAACCAAACCGTAATAATCCAAGAGTCGAATGTACTAATGCAGCCTTGGACGATGCCAACATAATCAATACAATTGCCTGGGCCGGCGGAACATTGGACTCACCCCTTCGCCGGAGATCGAACTTTTTAATAGCTTATGACTCATGATGAGTCACTAAACCAATTGTCGATACCATATGCTTGGATGAAAGTGGTTAGCCGTTCCTTTTGTTAGGAACGTATTAACCACGAGTATGAGTTAAAGATAATTGAGGCAACGTAGATCTTTAGCCATTTGATGTCAAGTCTCCTAGTTGTGTAACACATCTGGTCGCCACCATCGAGTGGTTTGATGGGCACAATCCAGGCTGAAGTTGACTGACAGGCTAAAGGCCCAGTGATGTCTCAGTTATCTCTCTTTCGGAGCGTCGGGTGTCTTGCTATACTTTGGAGAAGAATGGATGAGTTCCATTTGGCTCCTAATTATATCAAGAGGTCCGAAGGCGTCCCGATAGCAAGTGGTATCAGAGCCAAGACTGACTGTAGGAACCTTCTTATGAAGTGGGCAATAGAATGGCTTCAAAAGAAAATAATTTGGAGGATCACTCCATTATAAAAGTATTTTCAAAAAAAATCTAGCCTTACATCTTATCCCTATTTAGATAGGCCTCTTTCCTATTTATTCTATATTTTGTTTTTCAAAAACCTCATCCTACTTCTAAAAGGCCAGGAAAAGAACCTAGAAGCATAGACATGTGCTAGGGATTAAGGAAACCAAATTTGAAATAATGGCAGCCATGGGGAGTTTCTAAAGACCTCTGTTAACAAAATGTGAATGCTCACTCTTCTGAAAACGAAATTCAAAACCCGAGTTTTCTACACTAAGCCTAGAAATGGGGTAGAACGGGATAGGAACAAAACTTGTGTGTCAAAGCCCTAAATTCTTTGACATGTAGAGGCCACCAGGTGTTGTGAATCTATTGCGTTAAACCCACCTTGTAGCTTAACCTGTGCACGAAAAATTTTGCATACATGCATCAAATTTTAAAATGTCAAAAACTACGAATCCCGAAGATTCTAGAGCTCGCAGCAGTCGAACTTCATAATTTTGTACAGACCAGGGTACTGCACCAAAAATTCTGAAAATTTACCAGTAGCTACTAAACTTGATCGCGATACCCCAGTAATTGTTCCAGAATTTTTGCACGACTCGAGGATACGATAAAAATTCGACCAGTTCCTCTTACCCTATAATTCCCGAACAGCATCACTTGGGTTTGGGAGACATTTCAGAAAATTTTCGAGTACCTGATAATTTGAAACCCAAGTTTTAAAAGTAGGATTATGTTCAGAGGATCCTTAGATATGAACCTAGGTGGAGGGAAAATTACCCAGACGACACAATAGGTCTCATTAGCACCACTATATTCACAAAACAAAATTTCGGTTTGGTATTCCCGAAATTGTTTATAAGGTTTTGCTGAACCTTAACCAAGTTTCCAAATAGCATAAATGTATTCTCAAATGTTGTAGGTGACTACCATGTGGCAGCCACTAGGTTATTCCAGAGGTTATGAGGAAGGATCACTACATCATATCCTGTGGCTCATCCTGCAGCATCTCGGTTTTAGTCATCACCCGGACTACCATTTCTTTGTTATAGAATGAAGCTCATCACTCCGAGCGTATATGGCTGAGCTACGTATACCGGGGCGTTGGGCACATGATACATCACTTTATTTCCAGGCTTATGGCTGGGATGCACCCTCTGCAATGAATGAGGTAGCGATTCGGGCAATTATGTATCTTCGACACCATAGGCCCGGGATAGATGGATTTTTCCAGTATTTTTCAGCACGCGCTCTCCAAGCTTCTGCCAATTACTACCCAAGACTAGAGGGGCAAGAGAGAGAGATTAACTCTCCAGAGCTCTTCTTAGCCGGCCTAGTCCAAGCCATGGATAGGTACCTTGCAAGCACTATGTCAGAATTGCGTAGGTTGCAAGCAAGGGTGGTAATGCTAGATAGGCGTATAGAACCACTTGGGCATCAAGGGTATTTTGACAATGCCACCATTTATGGAAATCAAGATCTTCAGCCACTTACTAAAACTTTGCCATCTCCAATGGGCATTTATCAAAACATAAACACTCGAGCCCATATGAGGGTTGGTTTTCATCGCAATCGTCGCACCATGCCAGACCCCGCACTTGTTGGAGACCCAGAGCTGCTAGGACCATTCTATGTGTTCGAGCGGAATGGAAGGCGATACCGTTTGACTATGGCCACTCCAACTACCACGGTGCTACACCCTCCTATTGGATTCTCCCAGACTTCTGAAGAGAGGAATATCAAGGAAAAGGAAATGTATCAGATGTAACTTCCATTTCTTATTTTTCCACAAGATGTATGAGAGGACATCCTACTATGTAATCCTTGTATGGTCAAATTTTGGTAACACCTAGTTGGGTACTTGGTGCTTATGACCATTATTCCATCTCTATGCAATTGTTGAACACTTGCCTCCTTTAAAACCTATGTGTTGGAATGGAATGTATGTTTTTTTATGAGTTGCTTGCTGTCCAAAGATTGGTTTTATGCGAATATACAAAGGATAACTTGCATACTCAACTATTACACAACATTCAAATCTCCTTTGCGTACAGAGGGTATGTATATGTCATTTCTTTGCGCAAGAACTCATGTACTGTTGTACTCTGAGTGCAGGATGACTCATACACGCTCTGGCGCATATTCCACGGCTCGTGCAGCGCTGCTTCATCTGAGCAGCGTGATGATGATCCGACTCTCGCACAGCTGTTGGCCCAACAAAATCGCCTATTCGAACGAATGGTGCAAAACTCTGAGAATATGGGGGCAGCGATGGCACATCATGCTAATCAAGTGCCCTCCAAATTATTAGATGTCCAACGGACTCACCCGCCGCATTTTTCTTCAGCAGCCGGTCCTCTTGCTGCGGACGATTGGCTGCAGGATATTAAAAATAAATTGGATCTTTGCCGATGTGATCCCATTGAGAAGGCCACATTCGCTGCCTACTATCTCCAAGGTGCCGCTGCCTAGTGGGAGACCTACAAAACATTGATTCCTTCTGATGAACCCATCACTTGGACGGTGTTCCGGGAAGGGTTCCGCTCTGCCCACATTCCAGCTGGTCTCCTGGAGATCAAGAAGAAGGAATTTCTCAACCTGAAACAAGAGAGTATGTCCTTCATGGAATTTATGGAGCGGTTCAACTATCTCGCCAGGTATGCCACTGCCGATATGGACACCGAAGCCAAGAAAGTTGAAGCGCAGGGACAAATTGTCACCCGAGCTTAAGCATGCTTTAGCCGCCCATGAAATCGTAGCATGAAGCCTTGGTGGATAAGGCCCTTCGGGTCGAGTCCAGAGAGAAGGAAGTGGTCGAGGACCGTAAGTGCAAGTGGGCCCTGAAGAAATTCGCGAGAAGTAGCAGCTCCACTCGTCCTCGGTGGCCTCTCCTCCAACAAGCAGCCCATGTTCGGCAACCACCGCGGCCAATGTATGCGTCACCACGACCACCGCCGGGGTATCGCTAAAATCCTCGGCCAGTACAAGTAGTTCGGGATGCTTCACGCACCGCCAATGTTACGTGCTACAACCTGCGCAAGAAAGGGCACTACTCGCCAAGGTGCCCATAACCGAAGACCGGGAAGACCGGCTCACGTCCATAAGCTGCACCGCTCCACTCGAGGCCCCAAGTCCCGCTCAGGCCGGACAATGGAGAATTCTTGCAAGTCGAAGCCAGCCCGACATTCGGCAAAGGGCGGCTGAACCACGTCGCATCAAGAGCAAAACAACTTAAATTGAAACCAGAATTTCTTAGAAATATTGTGCACATACAATCACCTGGGTCTACCTTGGCCACAAAATTACTATGCAAAGGGGTAGAATTCCATATGAATGGGGTGAAATTTTTGGCCGATCTTATATTGTTAGACACCTTGGGATTGGATATTATACTTGGGATGGATTGGTTATCCAAACACAAAGGAACCATTGATTGTGCACGTGGGACGGTAACGCTCCATAGCATTAACGGACAAGTGGTTAGGTTCACTTGTGAAAAGTCTTATACTTCCAAGCAGCCATCCACTCAATCTCTCTCTGTACCGAAATTAAAAATGGTACCCGTTGTAAATGAATATCTTGATGTATTTCCGGAAGAGCAGCCAGGAATGCCACCTGATCTAGACATTGAATTTGTGATCGATCTAATTCCTAGAACAACACCCATTGCTAAAAGACCTTACCGGATGACAACAGAAAATCTGAAAGAACTGAAGAAGCAGATCAATGAACAACTGTCTAAAGGCTTTATTCGCCCAAGCTCATCTCCATGGGGTTGTCCTGTGCTATTTGCACCGAAGAAGGATGGAACCATGCGGATGTGTGCCTCTACATGCGCAACATCTGTGCACGGTACTTAGCTGCGGGAACACCAACTTTACGCCAAGTTCTCAAAATGTGAATTTTGGTTAAAAGAAGTTGGATTTCTCGGTCATGTCCTTTCGGAGGGTGGTATTGCAGTTAATCTGAGTAATGTACAAAATGTACTAAACTGGAAGCAACCACAGAATATCTCCGAAGTCAGAAGTTTCCTTGGTTTGGCCGGATATTACCGACGTTTTATCGAGAATTTTTCTAAAATATCTCGACCTTTGACCCAGCTCCTCAAAAAGGAAACTAAATTCATTTGGTCTGAAGCTTGTGAAGCAAGCTTCCTTGAACTGAAAAGAAGGCTTACCACTGCCCCAGTGCTGGTAATGTCAGATGTCAACAAACCCTTCCATGTTTACTGTGACGCATCATGACAAGGACTGGGTTGTGTGCTTATGCAGGAAGGAAAGGTTGTGGCCTACACTGCACGCCAGCTAACGACCTCATCAGCTTAACTATCCAACCCACAACCTAGAGCTAGACGCAGTAGTGCATGCTCTAAAAATCTGGTGGCACTATTTGGTTGGGAACTGGTGTGAAATCTTCACTGACCACAAAAGTCTGAAGTATTTCTTCACCCAACCGGATCTGAATCTGAGGGAAAGAAGATGGCTAGAACTCATAAAAGATTATGATCTTGGCATTCATTATCACCCTGGTAAAGCAAATGTTGTAGCAGACGCTTTAAGTCGAAAGCAACGCCAACCAGTTGATGATGAATCAACAGCCCAACCATCTCTGTCAACTGAGTTCCAAAAGTTAAATTTGGGGTTAGTGGAAGATGGCTATGTTGCTGCATTAGCATTACAGCCTACTCTCTATTTTCAAATTAAAGCAGCCTATAACTCTAATAAAGAGGCTGCTGAAATTTTGAAGGAGATCAATACAAAATCCCAGACTTTGTACACACTCAATCCGGATGGAGTAATCATGCATGGGAAACAAATCTATGTTCCAGACAACCAGAACCTTAGAGAGACTATTCTTACAGATGTCCATTGCACCCCTTTAACTATCCATCCGGGATGTATGAAAATGTACCAAGACATTAGGACCCAATATTGGTGGCCTAGCCTGCGGCGAGACATAGCTGCCTATGTTGCCATCTACGACACCTGCCAACAGGTCAAAGCTGAGCATCAACGACCTGCTAGTCTGCTCCAACCTTTGCATGTTCCAGAATGGAAATTGATGAAGTCGGAATGGATTTCATCACAGGCTTACCTAAGACCCCTAGCGGGCACGACTCCATTTGGGTTATTATGGATCGACTGACGAAAGTGGCTCACTTCATACCAGTACATGTGACATATGGTGGAGCCAAGTTAGCTGAGTTATACTTAACCCACATTGTGAGACTCCACGTGTATCAAAAGTCATCATATCTAACCATGGCACTCAATTTACTTCCCGATTTTGGGAAAATCTACAAGAACTCCTGGGAACTAAACTGTTCTTCAGCACTGCCTTCCACCCACAAACTGGAGGACAAGTGGAGAGGACTAACCAAATCCTTGAAGATATGCTCCGAGCCTGTGTGCTTGAGCATAACACAAATTGGGAGAAATGTCTACCATTTGCAGAATTCTTTTATAACAATAGCTTCCAATTTAGCCTTCAAATGTCACCATTTGAAGCACTCTATGGAAGAAAGTGTCGGACACCGCTATACTGGTCAGAAGTGGGAGAAAGGCAATTTTTCGTGCCTGCAGTTATTAACGAGGCTGAAAAGAATGTTACTCTCATCAGAGACCAGTTGAAAGAAGCACAAACTAGACAAAAGAGTTACTTTGATCGCAAACGATGGGAGTTAAGATTTGATGTAGACGACTATGTCTATCTTAAAGTGTCGAAACTTGGCTTCGGCAATAGAAATTTGGGGGTGAAGTCAAGATCGCCAAGCTCAATGGGTTAAGTGAAAAACAAGGTTTAGACAGGTTCAGGCCCTCTCGTGAGGTAATACCCTACTCCTGTTTTGGGGATTCGATCCGCCGAGTGTTTATTGATCTCAAGATCTCGTGTGTCTAATAGCTCGTATATGCTTCGCATACATCTGATATCTGATATCCCTCAACGGACGCCCCTTACCCCCCTTATATAGTCTTGAAGGGCGGGCTTACAAGTCGGAAACCCTATCTTACTCTAAGTCAGTTTCCTCAATCTTACCAAGTTATGACTATGAGCTGTTGCCTTATCTAATCGGCAACGTAACACCCAAGTCATAGTCGGTTTACATAATTAGCAGGCGTAACCTATCCATATTACCAGTCTGATAAGCTTGCCATGTGGGTATCCGATTGCCATAATCTCCACAGTAGCCCCCGAGTCCTTCGCAGTCGACGAGATAACTTTGCCTCAAACAAAGATAACTCACAGCCAAACAACTCTTTGGCCGAGTGCTTCTGCTGCCGAGTGGTTCCGTCATCTCTGCCTGAATCTCCCGAGTGGCTCCAAAGACTGTGAAGGGCTGGAAAACATCCCAAAAAATTCTCAAAAAATAAATATCTAGGTGCATCTCGTGATGCACCTAATTAGGTGTAGCCCCCGACTATGTGGTTAGTCAAAAACAGACTAAGCATATAGTCAAAAACTAAAAATCATTCTCATATAAATGCTTAGCTCAAGCTAAAGCAATCATAAAAAATCTCATCACTCGGCAAGCTCATGCTTATCCGAGTAGATTTGCCCGAGTCGTCTCGGAACAAATAGTTTAATTAGCCCTCATGGGTAAGAAATCAATTCACTCGACAAGCTCATGCTTATCCGAGTTGATTTGCCCGAGTCATCTCAGAACAAATAGCTCAATCGACCCTCGTGGGTAAAAAACACTTGGCAAGCTCATACTTATCCGAGTTAACTTGCCCGAGTCATCTCGGAACAAATAATTTAATCGACCCTCATGGGTAAACAAATTTTTCAGTCATCTGAAAAATAAGACCAAAATATTAAATAGCTCCTGCCATAATATTGGTCTTAATCTAAAAAGATCTTCATCAAGGTGGAAAAACAGCATTGATATAATCATTTAATCAAATGCTTAGAAACCAAATAGTCCCTGTCGTCAGGACAGCCATGAAAAGCTTAACTGTTCGTCACCTTTCAAATTGCATCGTGCCAACTTCTCATGAAATTGTGCAAACCGCGGTATGAAAGGATTTTAAAGGTATTGGGCTATGTGACACGTGCATATTACCAGGGCAAATCTGCTTAAGTTCATCCACTTAAGTCCCTAAGGACACGTGTCAAGCCACACCTTAGCTGGGCCACAAGTCTCTCATGGGCTCGGCCCAATCGCGAGATAACTTGGCAAAAACCCTCAAGTCTTTTTACGAAGCCTCGAGGTCATCCCCGCCACTTCGTCTTTCCCAAAAACTTCCTCTTTCGTGTCACTGTTCACAAGCTCTCCGCGGAGAACCCTAAACTCTTGCGCGCCCAAATCCATCCATCTAGGAACTCTCGTTCCATCACAAGCCATCTTCCACATCCAGCCTCCAAGATTCCCTTGACGTCCGAGGTTCAGTCGGGAGTAAGTTTAATCATCTTGATCTCTTTATGCCTCCGATGTTGCTTGTAACCTCTGATGTGAACTTGTAGATATCTAGCTTATTTATGTTAATGCCTTGACTCGAGTCTTCATAGAAAATTTCTTAAGTAATTTTTGTCCGACTGTGACCAAGCCTAAGCTTGATTAGGTCATCAAAAAATTCTCAGTCCTTATCTATTGAACTTGAATCAAAACATTAAACAATGATAAACCAAATGTGAACAAGTTGCCACAGAAAACCATGCTTTGTTGACATATGTATAGCCCCCGACTGTCAACTCAAGAAGTTATCCTGCTTGAGATTGGCAGTCGAGAATAGCATGAAACTTAAAGCAATTTAAGCATAGTATCATCGAAGATGTTCGATATTCCATGAGTTCTCCACCATGGATCCATCTTCACGCTTTAGCCGATATGCTCCTGGCCGAGTCACCTCAGCGATTATGTATGGCCCTTCCCATAGTGGAGATAATTTGTGATGGTCCTTGGTGGTCTGAATCTTGCGTAGAACCAAATCACTGACAATGAAAGCTCGTGCCCGAACATTGCGACTGTGGTATCGTCTGAGTCCTTGAAGATATCTTGCCGACTGGATCAGAGCTGCCTCTCGGGCTTCTTCCAGTCGGTTCAGATCGTCCACTCGGTCTTGATCGTAGCGCTCGTCGTTGAAGCTATGAACTTGTAGAGATTCATACTCTATTTCGTTCGGCAACATGGCTTCTGCCCCGTAAACCAGAAAGAAAGAAGTTTGGCCAGTAGCCCGAGTGGGCATAGTCCGTAGAGACCATAGAACCGAGGGGAGCTCTTGAACCCATTTGTCAGCATAAGGATTTAGCCGGTCAAACACTCGAGCCTTGATTCCTTGAAGAACCATGCCATTGGCACGTTCAACCTGTCCATTGCTTTTGGGATGGGCGACCGATGCGTAGTAGATTTTGATGCCGAAGTCTTCACAGAATTCCTTAAAAATGCCTCCAGTGAATTGGGTCCCATTGTCGGTTATTATCCTGTTGGGGATTAGGGATTAGGGTTTAGGGTTTGGTGCACGATGTTGAGGATGAAGTCTCATGCCTTGTCAGCGGTGATCGTAGCAACCGGCTTAGCCTCGATCCATTTGAAAAACTTGTCAATTGTGACGAACAGATGCGTGAATCCTCCTGGAGCCTTCTTGAAAGGACCGACCATATCCAAGCCCCATACCGCAAATGGCCAGGATAATGGAATCATTTGTAGCTCTTGGGCTAGGACATGGCTCTGCCGAGCGAAGAACTGGCAACCTTCACCTGTTCGGATGACTTTGTCGGTGTCGGAAACCTCCGTGAGCCAGAAAAAGCCTTGTCTATAAGCTTTTCCCACAAGGTGTGTGCTGCCCGTGACTTCCACATATAACCGAGTGGATATCTTGGAGTAGTTGCCGTCCTTCCTCAGGCGTGACGCATCTCATTAGGACTCCAGAAGGGCTCCTCTTGTATAAATCAGAATCTACCATGACATAAGCTTGACAACGGCGTCGGACGCGTTCCGCCTCATCCCGGTCTTTCGGCAGCTCTTGCTGAGTTAAAAATTTGATGAGTGGTGTCCTCCAGTCGGTGTCGATCATGACGACTTGGTTTGCAACTTGCTCATTGGGAGTTGGTTTTGCCGCAACAGTCGGCTCATAGAGATGCTCTACAAAAACGTCTGTTGGGGCACTTCTCGCTTGGACCCGAACTACGCCAACTCGTCGGCTGCCTCGTTGTTATGTCTCAAGACATGGGATAGCTCCTATTCGTCAAACTTGTCTTCAAGTTTGCGAACTTCTTGCCGATAGGCCTCCATGGTGTCGTTCAAACAGGACCAGTCTTTCATCACTTGGTTGACGGCCAGCTGGGAATCTCCTTTCACGACCAACCGTCATATCCCGAGAGAAATGGCAAGTAGTAGGCCATGCAGCAGGGCTTCGTACTCGGCGACGTTGTGTGAGGCAGAAAAGTGAAGGTGAAGAATGTATCTTAGACTTTCCCCAGTCGAGGAGATCAGCACGACTCTTGCTCCCAAGCCAGTGATCCTCTTGGATCCGTCAAAGTGCAGGGTCCAGTACTGTAGATCATCTCGAGGTACATCTTCTTGTTGTTCGGTTCATTCAGCCAGGAAATCCGCTAGGGCTTGTGACTTTACAGACGTCCTCACCTTGAAAGTTAAGTCCAGCGGCATTAGTTCCAGGGCCCACTTCACGATGCGCCCAGTCGCCTCCCGGTTGTGGATGACATCGCCGAGTGGAAAGGAAGTGACGACGGTGACCGAGTGACCCTGAAAGTAGTGCGCCAATTTCCTCGCGGTTATCAGAACACCATATAGCAATTTTTGTACCTGAGGGTAGCGAATTTTGGCTCCCGCCAGCACTTCGCTAACGAAGTAGATCGGCCTCTTAATCTTCTGGACTCGTCCTTCTTCTTCGCGCTCAACAACAAGAACCATGCTGACCACTTGGTGAGTTGCTGAGACATACAGTAGCAGGGGCTCCTGAGGCTGAGGTGAGGCTAGGACGGGCGACGTCGTGAGAAATTTTTTAAAATCTTCAAAGGCCTTGTGGGCTTCCGTGGTCCATTGAAAGTCGTCGGTTTTCTTCAGTAGCCTGAAAAAAGGCATGCCTCGCTCGCCGACTCGAGAGACGAATCGGCCTATCGCCGTCATGCAGCCAGTGAGCTTCTGGACGTCTTTCTGGTTACTCGGGGGCTTCATCAGTCGGCTTCTTGTTTAGTTGCGCCGCATATTGTTTGGCGAATTGCTTGTAGATGAAGCAATCTTTGGCCGCATGCTTGTGATTTGGATGATGCGTGCACTGAGCGTTCATGATCGCGTCGTAGGCCGTGACTCGGGGACGACGTTGGGAGTTGGACGTCGTGGCAACCAGGTCCTTGGGCCAGTGCTTGCATCTTTCTGGCCCTGATTGTTGCTACCGTTATCCTTCTTAGGATGCCAACCTCCTCCCGACTACTTGTCGTCAATTTTGTCAGGCCGATCCTGCCGCGCCGCCTTGATTGCGTCGTTGGACTTGGCGTAGGAGTTGGCCGTCTTGAACATCTGCTTCACCGTCTTCGGTGGCTTGCGCCCAAACTTTCCGATCAGCAACTCATCACGGACTCCCTTCTGGAAGGCAGCGATGATGATGTCATCGGCGATGTTGGGGATCTTGTTGCGCTTTTCCGAGAAGCGCCGGATGTAGTCCTTTAGTGGCTCGTCTGGCTTCTGGATGACATTGTAGAGGTCGAAGTGGGTCCCAGTCCTTTCAAAGGTGCCCTGGAAGTTGGCGATGAAGTGATCCCGTAGCTCACTCCACGAGCCGATCGAGCCTCTTGGCAAGCTCGTGAGCCAGTTCCTGGTTGAGTTGGCGAGGGCGACAGGCAGTAATTGGCCATGGCCTTGTTGTCTCCTCCTGCTGCACGGATGGCGAGGGTGTACACGGTTAGCCACGACTTGGGATCGGTCTTCCCGTCATACTTCTCGATTCCTGTCGGCTTAAAGCAATTCAGCCAATGCACCCGGCGTAGGTCCCGAGTGAACGCAGGTACTCCATCATCGTTGCTGTCGGGCGATCCCCTTCGATCTTCGCGGGAGCGGTGATCTCGTTCTTGATAGCGCCGGTCAAGGACTTCCCACAGATCACTCGGCGGGGTCCTTGGCAGGCTGCTTCGGTAGTCGGAGTTGTTGTTGCGGCGGACCCGGTCGTGGACGGGTGGTCGTCCATGCCGCTTCTCGCGGGAGTCGGCCGATTGCTCTTGATGCTTCCACGGGGCCTCATGGTGGGGGTCTCTTGACCTAGTGGCCGTCCGATCTTGTTCGGACCTCTTGTAATCCTTCGAACGCAGCGGCGGAAGTCGGCTTCTGTCGGGCGTTTCTGTCACGGACTCAGTCAGCCTCCGTGCTGAGGTGGAGGGAGAGCAGTTGGCCGTAGCCGCGACGATGGTCTTGATCTTGTCGAGGATCGGTGTCACCGTAGCGGGTGCCGTTTCGATAACGGTGTCGAGGAGGGTGAGGGCGGCCACGGCATTCTGTTGAGGTGTCTGGAAGATGTTGGCGTTGTCGACTCGCGTCTGAAGTATGACCTCCCGAGCGGATAGTCCAGTCGCCCTCAGGTCCCACTTTCTCCTGTCGGCTTCCTCCTTGCGCCTCTTCTCATCTTCTGCCAGCTTGCGCTCCTGCTCAAGCCTGGCTTGTTCTTCCTCTGCGACCCTGCAGGCCATGGCTGAGTCGGTCTCGGCCACCTCAGCCATGAGAACATCGAAGCACTTCGGCCCGTAGTCCTTGTCGCAGTCGGAGTCGTTGGCCTCGTCCGAGGGGATGTCATAGAGATTGTCGAAGCCTGAAGAGCTGAGGTACTCATTGAGCTCCGTAGATGAGCATGACCCAAACGGTTGGAGAATGACTGCAACTTCCCTTGAGCCTGGGTTGCTTGAATCTGGATCGCTCCAGTCCGGATTGTAGCTTGATGATGGGGGTTCCTTCGGGTGGATCGAATTCGACTCGGAGGAAAGGAGTTTGCAGTAGATCTCGGCGGCGTTTGGTAGCCCAAACCGTGAGAGGGTTTCTCCTCCCGAGTGGATCGATTCCGACGGGGAGGTGAGAAGATGGCTGCGGGACTCGGTGGCGTTTGGAAGTCCGAACGGCGCCGAGTGGATTCCTCCTTCTGAGTGGATGGACTCCATCTTGGAAGTCAGAATTGTGTCGAAGATCTCGGCGTTGTTCGGCAACCCGAATGGCGCTGAGTGGACTCCTCTTTCCGAGTGGGGGGAACCCAACTCGGAAGTCAGAATCTTGTTGTAGATCTCGGCGTTGTTCGGTAGCCCGAACGGCGCCGAGCGGGTTTACCCTCCCGACTGGTCCGAATCCGAGTCGGGGAAGGAGAGCTTGTTGAGTCCTTCGGTGGCGAAGTCGTCGATGCCTGATGAAGATCCCATCGCGCTTTTCGGCGAGAGTGAAGAAGAAATCTTGACACGCAGGCCCCTACCTGGCGCGCCAACTGTCGAAACTTGGTTTCGGCAAGAAATTCGGGGGTGCAGTCAAGATCGCCAAGCTCAATGGGTTAAGTGAAAAACAAGGTTTAGACAGGTTCAGGCCCTCTCGTGAGGTAATACCGTACTACTGTTTTGGGGATTCGATCCGCCGAGTGTTTATTGATCTCAAGATCTCATGTGTCTAATAGCTCGTATATGCTTCGCATACATCTGATATCTGATATCCCTCAAGGAACGCCCCTTACCCCTCCCCCTTATATAGTCTTGAAGGGCGAGCTTACAAGTCGGAAACCCTATCTTACTCTAAGTCGGTTTCCTCAATCTTACCAAGTTATAACTATGAGTCGTTGCTTTATCTAATCGGCAACGTAACACCCAAGTCATAGTCGGTTTACATAATTAGCAAGGGTAACCTATCCCTATTACCAGTCGGATAAGCTTGCCATGTGGGTATCCGATTGCCATAATCTCCACATAAAGTCTCTCCTCTGCGAGGAACTCAGCGCTTCCAAATACATGGTAAACTCGCTCCACGTTACATTGGACCTTATCGTATCATTGCCAGACGTGGACAAGTAGCCTACCAACTGGAATTACCCCCTCAGCTATCCAACATACATGACGTGTTTCACGTCTCTCAACTCCGCAAGTGTCTTCGTACACCTAACGAGCACGCTCCTCTGGAGGACATAAATCTGAATCCGAATCTTTCATATCAAGAGCATCCCATTCGGATCCTCGAAGAAAAAGAACGACGAACCCGAAGGAAGACCATCAAGATGCTCTGAGTGAAATGGAGTAACCACACTGCAGACGAGACTATGCGGGAACGTGAAGACCGGCTCAGAATCGAGTTCCCTAGCTTCTTTTAGAAGGAACGAATCTCGGGGTCGACATTCTTTTGTAAGGGGGTAGAGCTATCACATCCCGATAAAACATGTAACTAGTAAATCAAGGGGGAAAGTATACTGTAAATATTGAACCAAAAGTCTTCATTTGAGTGAGGCACGGATATTCGGTTTTCGTATAAAAAAGTGCATGTGCATAATAGAGGCATAATTTTCACTTGGAACTTAAACAAAAGGGACCAAAGAAATTTAGGAAAAATACCCAAAAACTTAAAAGGAGCATCAGCAATCAACCACAAGAATTAGGGACACATTACAAAGGTGAAAAATAGGAATTAACATGAAATTAGACTTGACCCTAGGAAAATTTTCTAAGTGCTGTGCTGACAGAGACAGAACTCTGGATCTGACTTTGAACTGTTGCCAAAATTAATCCAGCAAGCCCCAGGCGGCGAAACTTGGCAGTATTGTAGATTGTATCACATTTTACAAGTTTGCCATAGGGTACCACCCCTGAATCAGCCTGCAAGCAATTTTAAACGAAGCCTAAATTTGTAAAGTCGTCACTGCGTCCAGACTTAGAAAATTTTCAGCCTTCCCATCTCTTCTTCCTTTACCCACAGCCATGCGGGCCATACTGACCTGTGGGGCCGTGTTGCCAGTGACACACTGTGTTCTCCCTTGTCTCACTCACCCAGACAGAGGGGAATTAATCCCCACCTCATTGTCTCCTCTTTCCCCATAATTTTTCACCCCATCCCGTAGTATTTGTGGTGGATTTTGTTGTGTGTTCTTCAATGGTGAACTCTACCATGGCCGGTCATTCCTCTCCCTCCTCGGCCGACCCCCTCCTCTCCCCGACCATTCCCCTTCTTGACACCCTTCCCTCTCCCCTCGGGCCTATAAAAGAGACCCTCAGCTCCCTTCCTCCTCCCCCTTTGCATCCATCTACACCGAGCATCTCCGCACAACACCTCCTCTCTCGATCCCGCGAAGGACATCGCTGTCGTCTCCCTTAGGTTGTCGTTCTAGTGAAGTTGCAGTGTTGCCCATCGTCATCATCCAGACCGTAGCGCTGAGTCCGTCGTCGTCCGCCTCTTCGCCAAGCCTGAAGATTGTCAGAGCTGCCCTTTGTCATCAACATGTTCGTCTTCGTCGTCCTCCTTCGTTTGTCGCTGCCACGTCAAGCTCGTCACCGGTTGCCGTCGCTTTTCCCTCGCCACCGTGTGCCCGCACCGCCTCTTCTCACCGTTGAGCGCACGGTAAGCCGCGCCTCCGCCATCCTTGCCCGCTGTCGTGATCCTACCCTTTTTCCTTGTAAAATAATTAAAAAATTATGAAATAAATTAATTTAATTTATAGAATTTGTTCAAATGGTCCAAAACATCTAAAATTCATATCTAATTCATATGAACTCCAAATTGGGTCATTCAAATTTCAAAATTGATCTAAAAAATTGAGCTTTACATGTTTGTTTATTTTTCATGTATAGTTTATTTGGCTTTTATTATGGTTTTTCCTTATTTTGCATGTCAGCGTGTAGATTTCGCCGTTTTGGAGGTTCGCACTCGCAAGGAAAAAGTGTCCAGAAGATTTGTTCGAAGGAGCAAGGGAAGTCATGTTATTTTGATCATATTGCTATCCCAGTTTACAAAATTATATTTATTTAAGTTATTGCATTTTGCTTTAATAAATTCCCATGTTTATCACTATTTTATTTAGCCTTACCAATTCTCCTTGTTATAGCCCTATTACTTGTATTATTATGATCCTTGCTAACCCTAGGAAAATACAACTAGTGAGTACTTTATATATGTGATACTTACTAGCAAACTTAGGAATATGCTTGGCCCTACTTGAATAGAAACAATTAGATGTTTTCAATAATTAGACTAAGAAATAACTTGTACATAATGGAAATTTTGGTTGTTTAGCTATGACAATAAATTTCCCCTTCAAAATTTCCCCAACCATGTTTTCCGCTGGGCACGAGGTGCATGGTTTTGTTGCACCTCGACCATCATAAGGACCGGTCTTCGGGCCTCTATTGCAAAGCATATTTCGTACTACCACTTGTCTAATGGGTAAGGCTTAACACGTCAACTAGTGCGGTCAGAAACAAAAAAGAAATGGATAGGGATGGATGAAGCCCTAGGAAGGGTTGAAGCCCATGGCTGACGTCTTTGGCAAGTGGAGGCTCAGAACGAGTCGAGATGCCTGGGGGCATAGACTGTCTGCTTGACCCAAGGTACTTAGCGGGGGAAGTCTCTTATTCCTTGGCCGAGCAGAGGGGATGGAACAGCCAGATGGAGTAGCCAGACGAGGATGGGTGGCTTGGCGGCATGTCTGGTGAAGCAGGGCCGACACAAGTGAGCAGGAGTAGCGGCAAGCCAGCGATGATGTTGATGTGGACCAGCAAAGTCGTCGATTGTGTAAAAGAAGTTGAAGGGCACTGTGCGACCTAGGCTTTTACTGTGGATGCTATCAAACAGCCATACACCAGGATCAGACAACTACAATTTCCAATCAACATGGTCCTCCAAACCAATGAATAGTAAATAGCAGTGACTGAGTTAGTCTAGGGGAAATCTAAAGATTTATACGATTTATTGAAAACTAAATCACCTCTTAGGAAATTTTATATCATCTAAGATTTCAAAATGCCCATATTTTACTATTTTGATTTAATAGGTTGACAATATCTACTGGAAGATCCTAATTACAATCCAATGCAGGTGCAGGTGTTGCTATTCGTCAGTTCATACTTTTGAATATATTAAGATAAGAAACTTCTTAAAATCTCAGGAAGCATCCTTTTGTAGAATTGGGGAGTAAGTATTTTCTCTCCTTATAGCTTATCTGATTTGTATAGTTGTAACTTAGAAGATATGGTTTTTGTCTAATGCATCTGGTAACTGTTTACATGTGTTCATAAATCAGGACAACATCGCAACAAGATATATCACGTGCAAGACTCTGGTTTTTTGAGGGCAAGAAAAAAATCTTACTTTATAGTGAGAGATCTCACTTCTACCACAGATACAAGGTCATAACATCTATAAGGCCCTAAAGTATAATATGTTATTATGATATGTTCTTTCTCAAGCATGCAGTTATATTGGTTGTTAATATAGATGCTAAACTTTTTATCGTTGGTCCTTAAATCGCAGATCAGGGGAGCACACCATTTGATTATCTACACTTTGCCAGGGAGAAAGGAATTTTACCCAGAGGTATTGACTAAAATTTGAACTATATGTAACATTGTAATCTGTTTTATGTTGTGCTGTAGAAGAGTTTCAAAAAAATTATCTGGGGCCTTTCTTTCAGCTTGTAAACATGCTCGGTGAATCAGAAAACAGGAAATGCACCGTCTTTTTTTCACGTCTGGACCTTCTTAAGGTGAGGCCAGTGATTCATTTTGTTTGATTCCATTAGCAATACTTTGATGATCTATTAATTTCATATTGCAACAATTTTCATCTTGGCCATTATAACTGGTATTACTGTAAAGAATTCCTGACGAAGATCGTTTGATGTAATTTATGTTCTGCATCACTCAGTTCACTATTCGTTTTATACTTTGAAAAAAATATTAGTATTATTTCCGTGTTACAGTGAACTTTTGACCTGTTAAACGACGATCACTTAACTGTGATCTCAGCTTACTGATTCAAGGTTGGTATCAAAATGTGCTGCAAGGTTGGTCTCACCTTGCAAGCTGTGTCCTTATTCAGTTTCTTGTCATAGCTTGCTGAACTTAAGACATGTCCCGCCCACTGCTGAAATGAGTTAATTCTGTACTTGCAGTTAGAACGAATTGTTGGGACGTCTGCTGCACAAAGGTTGGTTTCTTCAGATAAGAGCATGTTCGTGTTCCGCTGATGCGGGCGTCATGTTCGATAGCCTCACATATTTTGGAATGCGAGATGATTATGTATTGTCCGACAACTCCTTATTTTTGTAATCTAGATTGTGGATGCCATTTTTTTGGTAAAGCTCGTGCTGAATGTTTCGCAACAGTGTTTATTTCAATATTGTGGATGCCATTCTTTGTTAATTTTTGGGAAACATGCAAAGAAACTAGCTGGATCCTGCGTGTTACCGTGTGGATGGATGTAAATTGAAAAAAAAAGTAATGATATACACATCGAACTGGATAAACTTTAGGAACTACTATGTTTTCGAACAATTCGTGGAGAGCTAAGAGTCATGGACTGATGGCGACGAACCAAGATGGACGAAAATAAATTGAAAAAGGGTACATCCGAACAGAGTAAGATGTCCGGAAGGCAAGATCTCGGAGATTCGGAGAAGACACATTCACTCACCTTGGCGGCGATATACTCTGTGGTGTGTTCTTACGTCTCCTGTGTTCGTTTTCCCTTTTTAATAATGAAATTTATTTCGGTCCTTAACCAGTTTAATAATGAAATTTATAATCATAGAGTTTGTATGATGAATAACCGTAAAGCAAAAAAAACAAAATTATGCACGGCTTGATCAAATACTTGAAATGCACCAATGATACCACTTTAAGACAGAGATCTCTATCTACGATTGACCAGAGTATCCATGATCATTCTTTTTTTCAATAGCTTACAAGTTTGTGTTAGTGATATGCCCTAGAGGCAACATGGAGATGTTGGATATCACGTCAATGTTTAAGTATAAATGAATAAAGTGTTATTCAGTTCCATGAAATAGACATCTTGTATTGATCAATAAGTACGTGACTTATTTATGAGACCCTATATGTATGAATCTATTTCTAAACGATCCCTGATCTTATGTCATATTGTTGGAACAAATATGATTCTAAGATCGGCATGTTTATTGATTGATGATCATGTCTCATAGATCATGGGTATGGAGATACCAAATCAATAAACATGGACACATGTGTTGAAGAAAACATTGTTGGATGGTCCACCATGAGACACTACAGGAATTAATGTGCCATTAGTTGGTCTCAGGTAGTGTTGGTACAAAGTCCTTAGACCTGAGATCACCATGGATTCCAACATGTGTAGTAGCCTACTTTGGGACTACCAAACACTATTCCGTAACTGGGTAGTTATAAAGGTAGTTTTCGGGTTTGCTATGAAACATGGAGTGGGATGTGAGTGATCAAAATGGAATTTGCCCCTCCTTTGGAGAGATATCTCTGGGCCCCTCGAGGTAATGGATTATGGAAATGCATGGCCATGCTAAGTTGATTGAGGAGTCAATCAACGCAGACGATAATCCAATACGGTTCGAGTGAATGGTTAAGCTATTGAAGGGATGGCACACATCTTGCCTATAGCTTAACCGGTATCGTGAGGCAAAGGGATTTGTGTACACATTACAGGTTCGAGCCGATATTATTCTTGTATACTATGGTGTCAATATGTGTGCTAGGCGCCGTGTTGATAGGTCGGCTGAGTTAGACTCGAGCCGACGATCGGCTAAGTTAGACTATAGCCGAAACCGAGTATACCGAACCTACGGGTCGCACGCTTAAGGGGATAAGAACAGGCATTCGAGTTGGACTCGGATACGGCTCGATCGGATGGGGATCCGATCGGATAGAGTCCTATGGGCTTACGACGTGTGGGCGGCCAACTCTATGAGATACGAATGAGATCCGATTCAAAATAGAGTCCTAATCGGCCACTAGTCCCAGTCGGCCAACTCTATATAAAGGAGGGAGGGGTGGAGAGCTGCGGCATGTCAATTGCATCGCGTGCAACAGAAGTCGTAGAGATCAATCTCCACGGAAACCCTCCCCACTTTCGAGCCAAACCATAGCCTTGCATCGCGTGCTAGCACACGGGTGTACGGCGTTCTGTCCCCGGACGTGTGGATACCGGTAGAGGCGCTGCTACGTTGCGCGTTGTTGATCGGCTTCGGATCGGCTGCAATCGGAGCGATCGGCTGTGGTGGAATCGGCTGCGGTCGGGCGCATCGGAGCGAGGCGTGAGAACGCGGCCGGACGACTCGAATCGGCTGATTGGCGAATCGGCTGTCTCCGGGAATCGGCTACACTATTCCGGATCGGATTGCCCGATTGGCTATTCCGCGCACTCTACTCCAATCGGTAACGATCTATCGGCCCTTACTTGCAAGTGTTCTGGTTTGCGCGGTAAAAAGTTTTTGTTTTCGGCTAGCGTAGCCTCCGCGTAACCCTTCAGTTTGTGTGTAGTTCTTTCTCAAATCATAAAAGCAGAATCGTTTCAGATGTCGATCCAATTTCGCTCCTATCATTACCGACGACAGATGTCGAACCAAAATGGAACGGAAGAAAACGTCGGAGTTACCACCACAACGACACTTGCATCAACATGAAACCTCCATTTCAGTGCGATGCTTTAAGGTCACGATATCTTAAATAGTTCCATCGCTATTCTGGACACCCAGGACAACACGGAGCGAGATGCTTTAAGAAGGTCGCAATATCTTAAATAGCACCATCGCTATTCCGGTCCGGGTGAAAGGTTTTCACTCAGAGAGTCTATCCCATTGCACGTACAAGGGAGGATGGCGTCGTGACACCATCTCAAAAAACTCGAGTGGTTGCGATGATGGTAGCCGATCTGTCGGTAGAAGCGTATTGGAGACTGGAAATGATATGGCCACCTCCAGTCACTGCTGCCACCACCAGATTCGGCCGAGGGGTCAACCCCCACCAACGACAGAGAAGCCGATCGGTCCTTGTAAGTTTTTTTTGACCGTAAAAACGACAGAGAAGCCGATCGACCCTTGTAAGTTTTTTTACCGTAAACACTGAGGAGGAAGATCTTTACAGTTACGAGCAATTTTAAAAAAGATGAAAAAATGTTTAAAGGTTTAGAATACAATCTTAGAGAAAAGACTACAAGTCTCATAAGAACCAGGCAAAACATGGCAAGTCAAACATAGCAGGTCTAGCTAAAAGCGTTTAGCCAAGCACAAAAATTTGATTTTATCTCTTTTAGACGAAGGATCTGCAGGGTACACTGGTGCTTGAAGTTATTCTTCTAAAGTGAAAGACTTGGAGTTATACGATGGAAGACCTTGTCATTTTCAGTTTCCAAATTTTTCAGGCCGCGATTAAAACCAGTTCGGTTATGAAACGTAGAGGAAACGCAGAGGGCTTGTGGAGATCAACTTAGCCAATCTATCCACGGGATCCAACTCGCTATCTCACTTGGATCTGCAAGAAGCTTAGCACTGGCTAGCAAAAGGGCAAAAAAGAAGATGGTCAATTGTCTCTTTTTCACTTCTGTCATACATGATATAGAGGTTATTATCTTCAATATTTATGTGTCTTCTCTGTAGCATCGGCCCTTGTAAGTTGAAGTGGCTTAATTTGATTTTGATGATTAATAACAAATTTAATATGTGTTATGAGCTTAGTTTCATTTGGATATGGAAATACAAATTATGGCAGATATGTATTAAACGGTACATATTTTAAGTTGCTGTCTCGTGTTGATCCAAAATAGAGCGTGAACTTGCTCTTTTAATCTTCATCAGGGCCGTCTCCATAAATTTGGAGCCCGAGAAAGAAATAAAAATTGGGACACTAAATTTCAAAAATCATATGTTTAATATAGATAACACATACGTTCACTCAATTATATAACTACAATAATGAGTTATTTAGTGCAATGTTTTGAAATATATCAAATATTAATGCTAAAACAGTAAAGATATTAGTGTTATACCGAAAAGCATCTCTGTCTCTTGGAATGAAATCTTTAATTATATATTCATGATAACTACTATTCTCCAAAACATTATTTTTAATTGTTATTGTCGCCAATCCATTAAGTTTTTTCGTGTCATGTAAAATGCAAGTAAGATTTTAACAATGGTATGTACAATGATCGTCTCAGCATTGTCATAAGAGTGTACAGACTAGAGACGACAGCCCACGAAGTCCAATGGTCTGACCGTGCACTGGTCCGGTTCTTTTTCGATTAAGATTCAAATTTTATCTCGGTTTTATTAGCACACCTTTTTAACTACTAAACAGTGTGTTTCATGCGAAAACCTTTTATATAAAAGTTGCTTTAAAATATTAAATATATTCATTTGTCAAGTTTGTTATAGTTAAAACTGTTGAGAAATTAGACAATTGTTTAATTAAATTTCAAATTAAATAGATCATAACTACCACAGGAACAACATGAACAGATCTATCATATTAGCATATATGAAAATGCATATATGAAAATAATAGCCATGGTCATAATAACCAGAGATATGTACCAAACGTTTATAGACTTAGGATCACATGAACTAGCCGTGGATGTAACTAACGAAGACGTTCACGTCGAGCCGATGTAGCAGGAAGATGCGCCAGATTGGGTTGAGCAGTCATGCAGCGCGCTTCCCAAAAACCTTATTCGCCCTCTCCTGGTGCAGGATTGCAAGGACGATGGCTTCGGAGACCTGCTCTCCTGGTCGCAGGTGCACGCCGGCGATGGGATAGGACAGACGATAGCGGCGGCGCAGCAGCAAGAAATGTGGCAAAACTCAAAGATTAGATTGATTTCAGACGACTGCACGCAGGCGAATATATATAGCCCTGGATGAGGCAACACCCATAGCGGATTCGGTTAGGACTATGTTGCGTATCCGGTCAGGATTATCCAACAAAAACCGACTCGTATCTGATCCCGGCCCCCGGCCTGGCATGGCGTGGCGAGCGAGCGCACGCATGTGGTTTTCTCTCTTCCTCTTCCTCATCTATGGCTTTAGGAGGAAGAGAGAAGTTCCACTATATAAGTTGGACAACCTCACTTTAAACTAGCAAGATGATACTAAAATTTCCCACCTTGCCATGCCATACATGGGCCTTATTGGGCTTTTGAGATTTATTTCAGGAATTAATTGAAAACTCTCGGGCTAGGCCCATTAATTCCAACAATACCCCACTAGATCTCAAATGTCCATTTAGAGATTTATCTTTTTCTCACTACTATTTGATATACTAGTGTTTTTAGCAAGGACTATTAAGTTGAAATCTTGCCTAGAGCTCTAAGCTACACTCATGCATAACTTGAACAATGGACTAAGCCTTGAATTGCAAGTTTTGTGCGAACGAGCTTTACTTAAAGTCATAACCAATACTAGACCGCTAGTAGTCTACCCGTGGGTGGAGCATATGCATCGTACTCCTAGGTCTTTTCATGAGTTTACTAGAGAACACCCACTTCTCATAGACTGCGAAGTTAGACAGTCAGACTCATATAGGTGTGTTCTTTCAAGAATGTTCTGTAGGACAACATCTTTGCTTTTCCAAGCCAATAGAACACATTAAGGCATGTTGCAAACCTGTCTTATAGTTTTTCAAGAGCTTCACATCATAGAGAGGGATAGAAAACATAGCTCTCCTCAGTTAACCAATAGCTAGTTCTTCCCATGTCCCTAATTCACGGGATCTCCGATCGCATAGGTTGGGTTCAACTTATATGGGTCTCAATCTCATCTCCCTCAATGCACTATCTATCACATTTTGTGATAGCCCTTTGTAAAGGGATCTACCAGTTTTTATCTGTTTGAATATAAGTCAAAATTATCACTCCGGAGTTTCTCAACTTCCCGACGATTTCAAACGTCTCTTAATGTGTCTCAATGACTTCGCATTATCCTTAGCACTGTTCAGTTTGACTATCACAGTTTGATTGTCATAGTTCATTAGGATAGCCGGCACTAGTTTTTCAACCATAGGCAAGTCCAACAAGAGCTCACGTAGCCATTCGGCCTCAGCGTCAGCGTGTCTAAAGCGATTATTTCGCTTTCACGGTTGACCTCGTCAATATAGTTTGTTTGCAAGTCCTCCATGATATTGCACCACCTTCCGAGTAAATACATACCCACTTGTGGCATAAGGATCATCAACATCGATATCTAGTTTGAATCACTATATCCCTCAAGCACACGCAGGTCCTCGAATAGTGAATTCCATAACTCATAGTATCTTTCAGTAGCACAACACCCTCTCAAGAGCATGCCAGTGATCACTACCCGGGTTGGACATGAACCTACTTAATTTGCTCACAGCAAAAGAGATGTCGGGTCTTGTTGCACTAGCTAGGTACATGAGTGATCCAATAATTTGTGAATATCTCAGTGATCCTTAGAAATTTTCTTATTCTTTCGAAGTATCACAGGTGGGATCATAAGGAGTTGGAGAAGACTTGCTGTCCATATAGCCAAAACGACTCAAGACCTTCTCCACATAATGAGATTGTGAAAGAGTAATCCTATTCTCATCCTTAATCAGTTTGATGTTCAGAATCACATCAACTTCTCGCAGATCCTTCATATCAAAATTCTTTGATAAGAATAACTTAACATCATTGATCACATCAACGTTTGTGCCAAAGATAAGAATATCATCCACATACAGGCACATAATAACTCTTTTACCCTCACCATAGCGATAGTACACACATCTATCAGCCTCATTAATGACAAATCTGACAGAAGTTAAAGTTCTGTCAAACTTTTCATGCCGTTGCTTAGATGCTTGTTTCAGGCCATACAGGGATTTCAACAATCTGCACATCTTGCTCTCTTGACCCTTCACCACGAACCCATCAGGTTGATCCATATAAATCTCCTTATCCAACTCTCTGTTAAGGAACACTATCTTTACGTCCATCTAATGGACAATCAGACCATATGAGACTGTCAAACAAAACAATGTCCGTATTGTGGTCATTCTAGCAATAGGCGAGTAGGTATCAAAGAAGTCTTCTCTTTCCTTTTGAGTATACCCTTTAGCCACAAGCCGAGCCTTGTACTTCTCAATTTTACCATCGGGCTTAAGCTTCTTCTTGAACACCCATTTACAACCCACTGGTTTACACCCATAGGGTCGTTTTGTGAGCTGCCATGTTCCATTGGATAGAATCGAGTCCATTTCACTTTGGACAACTTCTTTCCAATCATCTGCATCTAGAGATGCGTATGCCTCAGTGATAGTTGTAGGAGTGTCATCCACAAGGTACACAGGGAAGTCATCACAAAAGGATTTGCAATCCTAAGTCTCTTAGTCCTTCTAGGAGCTTCACTGTCATCCTTCTCAGGAACTATCTCAAGCTTATCAAACGGTTCAGAAGACTCAATAGGAGGGACAGATTCAGGAGTAATCTCAGACGACAATCTAGAAGTTTTAAGCATATCTTTCATGGAAATATATTCTCAAAAAAATGTAGCATCACGAGATTTCTTCATAGTATCAACATGCATATCAGGTACATCAGATTTAACAACTAGAAATCTATAAGCTATACTCCTCTGAGCATCCTAGAAAGACACAATCCACTGTTTTAGACCCCAGCTTACGCTTCTTGGTAATTGGCACATTTGCTTTAGCCAAACACCCCCATGTGTGCAAGTAAGATAGTTATGGTTTTCTCCCAATCCACATTTCATATAGCGTTTGATCCTTATTCCTGTTTGAAACTCTATTCAGGACATGACAAACAGTCAACAAGGCCTCCCCCCACCATGCCTTAGATAAACCAGCAGTGTCTAACATGGCGTTAATCAAGTCAGTCATCGTGGTAGTTTTTCCTCTCGACAATCCCGTTTCATTCGGGTGAATAGGGTGGCATCCTCTCATGAATAATGTCATGTTCCTCACAGAATTCATCAAAATATTAGAGAAAAACTCGCCACCACGATTTGACCTAAAATGTTTAATCTTTCTTTCTAGTTGGTTTTCAACCTCAACTTTATAGATTTTAAAATAGTCTAATGCCTCATCCTTAGTTTGCAGCAAGTAAGCATAACAGAAACAAGAAGCATCATCAATCAACATCATAAAGTATTTCTTTTCACCTTTTGTCAACATACCATTCATCTCACAGAGATTAGAATGTATGAGTTCTAGAGGTGCCAAGTTCCTCTCCTCAGCTATCTTGTGAGGTTTTCGTGGTTGCTTAGATTGCACACAACTATGACACTTAGAACCCTTGGCAATGGTGAAAATTCGGAATTAAACGCATGTTGGATAATCAAGACATTAAGCCAAAGTTCACTTGGCATAAATGAGAATGCCAAACACTTGTATCATTACTAATATGACCACAAAAATGGTTTACTGACTTATTGCTAAAATCTGTTACGGAAAAGCGAAACAAGCCTCCGCATTGTTAGTCATATGCCCTAGAGGAAACATGGAGATGTTGGATATCACGTCAATGTTTATGTATAAATGAATAAAGTGTTATTCGTTCCATGAAATAGACATCTTGTATTGATCAATAAGTACGTGACTTATTTATGAGACTCTTTATGTATGAATCTATTTCTAAACGATCCCTGATCATATGTCATATTGTTGGAACAAATATGATTCTAAGATCGGCATATTTATTGATTGATGATCATGTCTCATAGATCATGGGTATGGAGATACCAAATCAATAAACATGGACATATGTGTTAGAGAACACATTGTTGGATAGACCCACCATGAGACACTATAGGAATTAATGTGCCATTAGTTGGTCTCAGGTAGTGTTGGTACAAAGTCCTTAGACCTGAGATCACCATGGATTCCAACATGTGTAGTAGCCTACTTTGGGACTACCAAACGCTATTCCGTAACTGGGTAGTTATAAAGGTAGTTTTCGGGTTTGCTATGAAACATGGAGTGGGATGTGAGTGATCAAGATGGAATTTGCCCCTCCTTTGGAGAGATATCTCTGGGCCCCTCGAGGTAATGGATTATGGAAATGCATGGCCATGCTAAGTTGATTGAGGAGTCAATCAACAGACAGATAATCCAATACGGTTCGAGTGAATGGTTAAGCTATTGAAGGGATGGCACACATCTTGCCTATAGCTTAACTGGTATCGTGAGGCAAAGGGATTTGTGTACACATTACAGGTTCAGAGCCGATATTATTCTTGTATACTATGGTGTCAATATGTGCTGCTAGGCGCCGCTGTTGACGGGTCGGCTGAGTTGGACTCGAGCCGACGATCGGCTAAGTTAGACTATAGCCGAAACCGAGTATACCTGAACCTACGGGGTCGCACGCTTAAGGGGATAGAATAAATATTCGAGTTGGACTCGGATACGGCTCGATCGGATAGAGTCCTATGGGCTTGGTGAGCCATTGCCAAAGTCGTTTCGCCACAGTGTTACTTGATGCCTGACAACGATTGAAACCGAAGGAATCGCCGGGAAACGCTCTGTGGAAGGAATCCCTCTTTTCTTCCCCAACTCCGACCACTGCCGATGAACCCGCCTCTTTTTCTCTCCTGTGAGTTCTAGCACGATTCCTCTCGATTCAGGCATCCCCAGTACTCACTTGACAACGCCCCACACTCCATTTTCGCAACCGCGCACTGTGACGCTCTGTCGCCGTTCACTCGAAGTGAGAGCCGCCGCCGCCTTGGGACCCTACATGGCGCCACCATCACCTCGACCTCGCCAGCACCCCGTGTTTGCTCGGTAAGCTTCCTCGGTGCCCCTAGTTGCTATTTCCGATACATGCATGACATGGCAAGTGCTAAACCCACACATGCTTGTTGGTCCCGAACCACGGCGCCGCCGCTCCGTGGCCGGCAACTATTTCGGCCATGGTAGCACGCAAGATAACCACCGCTAGCTTCGCCATGACATCCACTACATTTTATCTTTTGGTCGCGACCACTCACCGGCCGCCGTTTGCCGCGGCACGGGAGAACCTCGCCACGCGCCGCTGCCCTGTTTTCCCTCTCACCGAGCCACGACGGGCGGGACCCACATGTCGGCACCAAATCGCATGTTTAAATGTTAAACCATTGCGACAGCCGAGACCCACACAGCCAGGCACGCCATTAGACCGTTTCAACACTGCTGCCGACATGTAGGCCCCACGTGAAAAAAGATGAAATCCGAATAAGGATTTGAAAATCCATAGAAAATTGAAAACAACACATTTTAACTTGGGACAAATTTTGTTAGATCCATAAGATCATAAACTTTAGGACTGTGGAATAAAAATGACTACACACAGTAGCAGATTTATTTAGAAAAATCCATTTTATGAACCCAGCCAATAAAGTAGGTTGAACTTGTAAAAATCATAGGAAAATTATCCTTACTCCGAATAAAGTGAATCAAGACTCTGTAGAAACTGTGAAAGATGTACATTAATACAAAAATAGGAAATCATATACTTTCTGTGGCAGAAAGACCACCTATAGATTTATTTAGTAAAAGAGTTACTTTAGAACACCCCGACTTCCAAAAATCATAGTAGACCTAATAAAATTCCTAAAAATGCAAACTAAATTTTGTTAGGACCATCCTTCTGTGTTCTATCAACTAAAAATAAAACACCTACCAGAAAGCCCATAGCTTAGTCTTGAACGAATTTAGAAAGATACGAAGCTACACCCCTATGCTATAAAAGGGACTATAAATAAGCCTTTCACTTTGGGAAGAAAATACCTTTATAGAGACCCCACTTAATATATATCAATCTAAACCGGAAAAACCTACATCTCATATACATTCATCTTAGTTCGTTAAGGTTCTCATAAATGCTTAAACTCTAAAACTTTGTACATATACATTAGACGAACCGTCGGCACCGTTCGAAGATCCCGTGTACTTGTACGATCCGGAGGAAAGAGAACCAGGCAAGTCCTCACCTCCCCCTTTGAACAAATTGATCCTAGTTTTATGGAGGTTATTTTAAAAGGGATGGGAACTTGCATGATATTTGATGAGTAATACTAAAAACTTAATATGAACATGTTTAGTACTACACACTACTACAAAAAAGTTCATAGGTATCGGCCCAATAGGTGCCGGTCAAAATAAATCCGGCACCTATTCAAACAAAAGTGCCGGTTCTAAAGAAAAACCGGCCCTTGTAATATTGGTACCGGTTTTTTAGAAAAACCGACACCTATAATATATTATAGGTGCCGGTTCTAAACAAAAACCGGCACCTATACTATTGGGACCCGTTTTTAAAAAACCAACACCTATAATATATTATAGGTGCCGGTTTAAAAAAACCGACACCTATACTTTTAACCGAGCCGATAAGATCCTCCAGCCGGCGCACAAGACAGGCTCTCGCCCTTCTCGATAAGTCCTAGTAGTCCTCTTCCTCTCTCTCGGCTCCATCTTTCTCTCTTGCTCGCGATCGTCCTCTCTCCCTCGGCGACGGCGGCCGGCCGGCGGCGCGCGCGCCGATCCGGGAGGAGACGGTGGATGCGGCGTCGGCGGGCGACATCGGCGGTGGATGCGGCGTCGGTGGGGCGCTCGGTGGTAGATGCGGTGTCGGCGGGCAGCGTCGACGGTGGATGCGGCATCGGGAGACCCATAAATGTAGTGAAAACATGTTTTCCAAGACCTTGGCACGTATCCAAACCGTTCCCTTTAGTGCCGCGACTATCTATAACCCTAACAATGATGATAATCATGCCTTTATTTCGCAAGTTCTTCCTGATCATAAGTCTTAAAAATAATAAGGGGGATAGTAAGACCCAAATTAAAAGAACCTAAGAGTATGCCCGCACTCGCCACACATGCCATAATAGAACCAAGAACTAGGGTAGCGTTCTTAAAGGTTTGCCGAAAATAAGGGATAACTAGGGTTGAGTAAATTCCCCAATGATTAAGTTTTGCTAATTTCTTGTAGATGGCTACCATGTATACTCCATTCTACTACAGCCGCGGCTATACCAGGAGCATGACTTTGTCTCTTTCGGGGTCGACTTTCGCCTGGTTCTCTTCATTGCCTTACAACTCAATTCAGAGCTGGGCCGATCTCGAGAAACAATTCCATAGCTACTTCTTCACCGGCAACCATGAAATGAAGTTGTCGGACCTCACTAGTATCAGGCAAAAACACAACGAATCGGTTAGGACTACATCCAACGCTTCAGAGAGATGAGGAACTGATGCTACAGCCTGATACTATCGGACGCCCAGCTAGCCGATTTGGCCTTCCATGGCCTGATCGTGCCGATCCGCGAGCGCTTCTCCGCTCAAGATTTCGACAGCCTGGCGCATCTGGCGCAGAAGGTGACGGCCCATGAGCAAAGGTTTCAAGACACCAGGAAGGCCGTCAAAAACATAACTCAAGTCATCGTTGAATCATACTTCGATTCCAGCAACGACGACGCAGAGGTGGCGGTAGCCGAATGGGCCAAGAATAAAAAGGCCATCGTATGTCAATGGCTGCTGAAGACGGCCAAAGAGGAAAAATATGATTTTGACATCACCAAGGCCGATAGGATCTTCGATCTATTACTCAAGGAGAGGCAAATTCAGCTTCCGAGAACCATGTGATCCCATCGGTGAAGAACTAAGGAAGAAAAATTACGCAAGTGGCACAACTCTACATCCCATGCCACCAACGACCGTAAAGTCTTCAGGCACAGATCCAATCGGCAATAGAGGCCGAGAAACTCAAGTTTGCCGATTCCACTCGGCCGATGAAGGTAGACGACAACCCCTTCCCGGTCAATATGGTTCAGGCCAGCCCAGGCAAGTTGATCGGCGGCACGAATGACGTACGCTTAGCCGAAACATTAGAAGGGGTCAAGGCGAGAGGATAGGCCAACGGAAGCCAAGCCGCGCCAATCAACATGGTGCGCCCCGTTGCCCGATCGGCTGATCGACGGCCGATCAACATGAACGGCCGACGCCGCTTCCAACGGCAACCTTAGCGGGAAGAGGCTCGCTTTGAAAGATTTTATCGACAAGAGCAAGAGATGCGAGACTGTCGGTACGATGGGAACCACAGCGGTGCCGGTCCTCATTGGCATTGCAAATTTTTCGTGCATTGCTGGGAGACCGGGATGAGATTGCCAACGCTAGATAATTGCCCGCCTGCAGCGAATACCGCAAGGACAAACACGAAGCCGCCAATCACGGTCCAACTCGTTCGTCCCGAGGGCCATACGGCTCAATCGGCACCGGCAGTCCGTTCACGATCGGCTAGGACCGATCCATCAAGACTTCTTTGACGAAGACGAGAATGATAACCACTACGACGAAGAAGAGGCCGATGATGAAGAATCGGCCAACCCCCAATGGTGCTCCTCTGACCTCTTCCCCAAAATGAAGAAACGAAGAATTCAAAGGCTAAAGCGTGAAGGAAGGGAAGAAGAAGTTTGGCAGATGATCGAAGAACAACACCGTCGGTGGGTAAAATCAAGAGGCGATGGATCCCCAAAAGAAAATCGCCACGCCGATGAGAAAGCACCGAGAGAGTTCAGCCGATCGAGCCGAAGGGCAGCCAAAGGGAAAGACAAAATCTCATCGGTCAATATGGTATTCATATTGCCGCCGAATTTGGTGCCCCCGGGTCGATGCACAATATTGAGGACGCCTTGGTCAAACTAGCAGTCCCCGGATCAAGCAATTTTTGACAAGCCAAAGGGGACCGAAAATCGACATCTCAAGCCGCTATATGTGAAAGGTTTCATCAACGGCAAGCCGATGTTAAAAATGCTAGTGGATGAGGGAGCTGCACCGAACCTTATGCCCTATGTAACATTCAGAAATTGGGAAAGGGAGCCGAAGACCTGATCAAAACCAACATGGTGCTAAAGGACTTCGGTGGCAACCCATCGAGACCAAGGGCGTATTGAACATCGAACTAACCCTCGGCAACAAGACCGTGCCCACAACTTTTTGTCATCGACGGCAAGGGGTCTTAGAGCCTGCTTCTTGGGAGGGACTGGATACATGCCAACTGTTGTGTCCCTTCCACTATGCACCAATGTCTACTTCAATGGGACGGCGACAAGATAGAGATTGTACCAGCCGACAGGTCAGTAAGCGTCGCGAATGCCAATTTGCCACTCTGGGAAATCGATGGCATTGATTGTTTGTCCGGAAAATCGGCAAGCCGATTTTCTAAAAGTGTCCAATTCGCCATACACCGATTGGAGACGACGAGCCGCAATGCTACTTTGAGCAAGACGTCGTGGAGGGTTCGAACGTCTACAGCATGGACACCGCAGATGAAGACGATGGCAAGCTAGGGCAAGGTTTTACGTCGGCCGACGAGTTAGAAGAAATAGACGTAGGCTCTGGAGACAGGCCTAGGCCGACGTATATTAGCAGGAATTTATCTTCCCATTGTAGATCCCAGCTTATTGATTTGTTAAAAGAATATAAAGATTGTTTTGCTTGGGAGTACTTCGAGATGCCTGGTCTTAGCCGATCTATAGTCGTCCATCAATTGCCAATCAAGGTAGGCTATCGGCCATTCAAACAACCTCCCAACAGGTTCAAAGCCGATATGTATGATGCGATCAAAGCCGAAATAACTCGGCTATATGATGTTGGATTCATTCGGCCTTGCCGATACGCCGAGTGGGTCTCAAACATTGTCCCAGTATTGAAAAAGAATGGCAAACTTAGGGTGTGCATCGATTTCAGAGACTTAAATAAGGCTATCCCCAAAGATGAATACCCAATGCCTATAGCCGATTTGCTTGTAGACGCTGCATCAGGCCACAAAATCATCAGCTTTATGGATGGCAATGCAGGCTACAATCAAATTTTGATGGCCGAAGAGGACGTTCACAAAACTGCTTTTCGATGTCCTGGAGCAATCGGCTTATATGAATGGGTCGTATGACGTTTGGGCTGAAAAATGCTGGGGCAACATATCAACGGGCCATGAATTATATCTTCCACGACATGATTGGCTCTTTGGTGGAGATTTAGATCGATGATGTCATTGTCAACTCCAGGAAATAGAGGACCACATAGCCGATCTAAAGCATGTTTTGGAACGGACAAGAAAATATGGCCTGAAGATGAATCCGTTGAAGTGTGCGTTCGGCGTGTCAGCCGGGCAATTCCTAGGGTTTCTTGTTCATGAAAGAGGAATTGATGTTACACCAAAAAGCATCAATGCTATCAAGACGATACAACCTCCGAAGGACAAGAAGCAACTTCAATCATTGATCGGCAAAATTAACTTCATCAGGCGGTTCATAGCCAATCTTTCGAGAAAGATGGAGCCGTTCACAAGCCTTGCTTCGGCTTAAAGCCGATCAAGCATTCACATGGGGGCGAGCAGCGAAGGCCTTGGACAACATCAAGAATTATTTAAGCTCGCCTCCAGTGTTAATGTCTCCACGAAAAGAATACCGTTCAAGCTCTACTTGTCAGCCGATGACAAGTCAATCGGCTCAGTCCTAGTCCAAGAGGTTGAGGGCAAAGAAAAAGCTATCTTCTATCTCAGCCGATGACTATTGGACGCAGAAACAAGATATTTACTAGTGAAGAAGCTGTGCCCGTGCCTATATTTTTCATGCATAAAGTTAAGGCATTATCTGCTATCCAATGAATGCACAATAATATGTAAAGCCGATGTCGTCAAATACATGCTATCGGCTCCGGTTTTAAAAGGGTGGATTGGAAAGTGGAATTTTGCCTTGACAGAATTTGATCTGAGGTATGAAGCACCCAAGGCAGTTAAAGGACAAGCTATAGCCAATTTTATCGTGGAGCATAGAGATGACTCAATCGGCTCAATCGGAATTACGCCATGGACATTGACATTTGATGGCTCGGTGTGCACCAACAGCTGCGGTATCAGATTGGTCATTATTTCGCCTAGGGGGGCAAGCTTTGAATTTCCGTTTTCTATCGACCCCCATGCTACAAACAATCAAGCCGAATACGAAGCAGTGCTCAAGGGATTGCACCTCCTCAAAGAAGTCGAAGCCAACGCCATAGAGATAATGGGGGATTCACTATTGGTCATCAGCCAGTTGTCAGGGGAGTACGAATGCAGGAACGACGCGCTGATGGTCTACTACCAACAATGCCGAGAGTTGATGGATAGCTTTCGGCTGGTCACACTGAAACACATCCCAAGAGAAGATAATACAGAAGCCAATGATTTAGCTCTAGGGGCATCAGGCTACAGGCCGATGATAAAAGAAGTCGAGATAGAAGTCGCTGCCATGATAGCTGATGATTGGAGGTTTGAGGTCTATAGCTATTTACGGAACCCCTCTTAATCGGCTTCAAGGAAATTGCGATACAAGGATCTAAGATATGTTTTGCTCGACGAAGATCTCTACTATCGGACGATTGATGGTGGGCTGCTCAAATGTCTTAGTACCGATCAAGCTAAGGTGGCTATCGGGGAAGTACATGAAGGGATATGCGGCACGCATCAATCGGCTCACAAGATGAAGTGGTTGCTTCGGAGAGCAGGATATTTTTGGCCGACGATGTTGGAGGACTGTTTCGTGTATTATAAAGGCTGCCAGGATTGTCGAAATTCGGCACGAGCAAAGAGCATGATGAGGACATCACCACCTCGGATACAACCACATTGAGAGCTTTTGATTTAAAGGTGCACGAATTCTTTATCAAGATTGTATTTGATGCTTTTGATGAATTGATGCTGCACCATGATATGTGTTTATTTACATTTTCAGAAATACATACCTGGATCAAAAAGAGTGTTAAACACACATGGAAGACATGGAGGACAAAGGAAATTGATTGGGGGGCAAATCCAAGTACTTCTCCGTCACTTTTGCCCAAGGAAAGAAAGAGATCTAATCCAACACGTTTTGGTGTTGAATTTGGATGGGACGGCGCTGAATTCAAACAGCCATCAAATATGCATATGTGCTCCAATTTGGGTCCATAATGGAAAGCTCTTGGAGTCCTCTTTCCAACGGATCTAGCCTCATCTCAAAATTCCATCCCAATCGATCGCAATCACGAAACAAGGTGTTGCATCACCTATAATGGGCCTATGGGCTTGTAACTTCATCGGGACCACGGCCCAAGTGGGGCCCAAGTGGGGTGCGCCCCAACCAGGTGGAGCACGACTCTAGGGAGCCCTAGGTCGTCCTCCCACCTATATATACCCCCTAGCTGCCATAGAACAACTTGGGTTTTGTTTATGTAAGTTTAGCTATCGCTACTTCACGATAGACGCGTGTGTCGGCTAGACCATCAGTTCTATTTGATTCGGAACCCCATCTTGTCATTTGTATTCAATTCCTATTTGCAATTCAGATTGTTTTTATCTTGTTCTTGCTTGTTTCTTGATTTGCTTGCAGGGAATAAGGTTGATCTGCAGGCAAGATCAACAACCCACGAAGAGGTGTATCGATCGCTAAGGCGCAACACACGTCTCGTACGGTTGTAGTCGGATCGTCAATGTTTCTTCCAAATCGTAGTTATCATCAACTCACTAGAAAGATCGGGACACCCTAGTTTACATCGGTTGGATGTGAACTAGGGTGTCCCGATCTTTCGGTGAGTTGATGATAACTACGATTTGAAAGAAACGTTGACGATCCGACTACAACCGTACGAGACGTTGTGTTGCGCCTTAGCGATCGATACACCTCTCCGTGGGTTGTTGATCTTGCCGATGCATCAACCTTATTCCCGCAAGCAAATCGAAGAAACAAGCAATAACAAGAAGAAAACAATCTGAATTACAAATAGGAATTGAATACAAATGATAAGATGGGGTTCCGAATCAAATAGAACGGATGGTCTAGCCGACACACGCGTCTATCGTAAGTAGCGACTAAACTTCAATAAACAAAACCCGAGTTGTTCTATGGCAGCTAGGGGGTATATATAGGTGGGAGGACGACCTAGGGCTCCCTAGAGTCGTGCTCCACCTGGTTGGGGCGCACCCCACTTGGGCCCCACTTGGGCCAGGGTCCCGCATGAAGTTACAAGCCCATAGGCCCATTATAGGTGATGCAACACCTTGTTTCGTGATTGCGGCTGATTGGGATGGAATTTTGAGATGAGGCTAGATCCGTTGGAAAGAGGACTCAAGAGCTTTCCATTATGGACCCAAATCGAGCACATATGCATATTTGACGGCCGTTTGAATTCAGCGCTGTCCGCAGTCCGATTCAGCACCAAAACGTGTTGGATTAGATCTCTTTCTTTCCTTGAGCAAAAAGTGACGTGAGAAGTACTTGGATTTGCCCCCAATCAATTTCCTTTGTCCTCCATGTCTTCCAAGTGTGTTTAACACTCTTTTGATCCAGGTATGTATTTTTGAAAATGTAAATAAACACATATCATGGTGCAGCATCAATTCATCAAAAGCATCAAATACAATCTTGATAAAGAATTCGTGCACCTTTAAATCAAAAGCTCTCAATGTGGTTGTATCCGAGGTGGTGATGTCCTCATCATTCTCCCCTTCTTGGCTGCAAGTCGTCCCCGACTTGATCCAATGGCATTCGAGGTGGTTGGTTTGACATTGCAACATGGAGCGATGGCTATGCTGCACGGCCAAGACCAAGAATGCTCCCCTTCTTTGGGCTTACCCTGTTGCATAGGGGAAAAACTAGGAAAGCTTTGCATGACGTTGTTGGTGTTAATGTTGCCCCCTATTTGATCATAGTATTGTTGCCCGAAAGAATATTTTAGATTAGAACAAATATAAGCTTTATGCACCAAATATGTTTCTCTGTCATTATATTCGCCAAAGATATGAAAAATAACATTAGCTGGAAATAGAAAATCAGGCTTAGCAAATAATTTTTCCTTCAAATCATTGAGCTCACAACGGTCCTCAAACAGAACATAACCCAAAGTATTTAAAGAAAATAACAATTCACGCTCCTCAACTTCATTACAAACGTGAACAACATGCTTAAAATCAATGTCTAATGAACTAACACTAGAAATAGCATGTTCATTCACTAGTTGTGGCATTGATATAAGTGAAGCATTATCACACAACTCTTCTTTATCACAAGGAACATCAACTAAATTAACTAGCTGTGGTATTGATATAAGTGAAACATTATCACACAACTCTTCTTTATCATAAAGAACATCAACTAAATCAACTTGTGACAAAGGAATCTCAGCGTTGGTTCCACTAATGGTTGTTCTACTATAGCATGTAAAGTGGACATGTATAGCTTAGCTTGAGAACACTCACCTTCATTTACCTCAGCACCATTTATTTTACCTTGTAAACTTTCTAGAGATATTTTAGGTGCTTCATGCTTCTAACCTTTCTTCTCAAGAACATTGTCCTCCTCCTCTTGGTGAATATGTTGAACTTCCTGCAAAGCGTTAGTAATAGGAGACACAAAAGATTTCTCCTTCCAAGTTTGTACGTCATCATTACATGGAAAAATAGGAGGTACAAGCACAACTTGTTGCTTCTTCATGTCCTCTATTTTACATTCAGCATTACAAGCAAGTTCTAACAAATGAGAGAGAGATCTATAATTTTGGTAAGCAAGCATATCCTGAATTTCTTTGTTAAGCCCACATAAAAATCTCAACTCTGTAGCTTCTTCACATTCATCTAAACCACAACGTAATAAACAATCATGCATATCATGATAGTACGAAGTAACTATTCTCGTATCTTGTTTTAGACATTGCAGTTTGTTGAATAGAATATCAGCATAATACATGGGAACATAAGCATCTCTCAAATATCGTTTTAGGTCTTTCCAAGATTGAGGTATTTTGTTATGCCTACAAAGATGTTTCCATTCATTAGAAGCATATTTAATTAATACATTAGAGGCACACATAACCTTTTGTTTTTCAGACAAATCATGCTTTTTAAATTCTTTATCAACCGCTAGCTCCCACTTAATATAAGCATGAGGATCATAATTTCCTTCAAAATAAGGTAGTGCAGATTTGATCTTAGCAATAATAATGTCACTTGCCTCATATGTATCATGTTGATCACTCCTCATGTCTCGATAAAGATGTCGATGTTGAGCATAGTTATTCCCATTTCTTTTGCGTGTTCCTATCATTGTTAGTAGAAAACAAGAAACATACACAGAAATATATGTACGCTCCTATCAACTACTAGGTAGTGGAGGCTCAAATATCACACACTCTCAAGCTTTTAGCCAAGCTCTTACAAGTTCTTAACATAGCAAGCGGAATGGTGACATACACCGACTTAACCAAACACCCCAATGGAGGTTGGATGTATCGATGCCTCGACGAACACCTGCTGTACGGCTACAATCAAATCTGTGGAGCTCTGGGTAGGCTTAAATATGTAGCAAAGGAATACCAAATGCTCAAATCAGAAAATGCAAAGTTGAATAACCGTTCAAAGTCAAGTACCATGCTAGTCCTAGGACAAAACGTACTAGAGACGCGAGCCTAGACACAAACGGTACCACAAGATAGCACTAGAAACAACTATGCATAGCTTTGATAAATGAAACCAACAACTGAATTTTTTCTCTTTCTTTTTTTTCTTCTCTTTTCTTTTTTTCTTTTTGCTTTTTTTCTTTTTCTTTTTTTTTGGTGCGGCTTTTTCCTCTCTTTTTAAAGCACCTTTCTCCTTTTTTGATTTTTTTCCAGCAAAAACCAACTTATGGACCTCGATGTAAAATTACGGGGACTTAAACATAAATAAAAAATTACAGGGACTCAAATGTAAAAGTCCAAACCCTAAAATTAGAACTATATAAAAATGGAATGCGACGTTATGCCGTTCCGTTTTCCAAACGAGATCTCGAATCCGACACAAAACAAAATTTTACCAAGGTGTTTGACACGACTCAAAAATTAGATGTACGTGATTAGGGGGTAGTGGGAGTCGGACTTGTGGGGGTGGACAGCTAGGAGTTCGGTTGGAGCAGAGAGATAAAAACAAAACCTGATTTTTAACCAATCTAATCTACTATTTCTTTCCTAAAATAAAACCAATCTAATCTAATCTAATATCTAATCTGCTATTACTCACGTGCAACACGATGGTGGCGGCGAAGAGTGTGGTACTAGACGTGACAAGAACTCGAAACTCTAAACGAACTAGACACTAAGACCAGCAACACGACGTGACGATGCAACGTAAAACTCAACAAAGCAAACACTAAAAAGAACAATGCAATGGCACAAATATGGCTAGGTAATGGATGCAACTTTTTTTGGCTTTTCTGGTTATAGGTGGATAAAACTCACCGATCAACATGGCGCTCTGATACCAACTGATGTGAACTAGGGTGTCCCGATATTTCGGTGAGTTGATGATAACTACGATTTGGAAGAAACGTTGACGATCCGACTACAACCGTACGAGACGTTGTGTTGCGCCTTAGCGATCGATACACCTCTCCGTGGGTTGTTGATCTTGCCAGTGCGGATCAACCTTATTCCCGCAAGCAAATCGAAGAAACAAGCAAGAACAAGATAAAAACAATCTGAATTGCAAATAGGAATTGAATACAAATGATAAGATGGGGTTCGAATCAAATAGAACGGATGGTCTAGCCGACACACACGTCTATCGGAAGTAGCGATAGCTAAACTTACATAAACAAAACCCGAGTTGTTCTATGGCAGCTAGGGGGTATATATAGGTGGGAGGACGACCTAGGGCTCCCTAGAGTCGTGCTCCACACCTGGTTGGGGCGCACCCCACTTGGGCCCCACTTGGGCTAGGGTCCCAGATGAAGTTACAAGCCCATAGGCCCATTATAGGTGATGCAACACCTTGTTTGTGTGATTGCGGCTGATTGGGATGGAATTTTGAGATGAGGCTAGATCCGTTGGAAAGAGGACTCCAAGAGCTTTCCATTATGGACCCAAATCGGAGCACATATGCATATTTGACGGCCGTTTGAATTCAGCGCTGTCCTGCAGTCCGAATTCAGCACCAAAACGTGTTGGATTAGATCTCTTTCTTTCCTTGGGCAAAAAGTGACGTGAGAAGTACTTGGATTTGCCCCCCAATCAATTTCCTTTGTCCTCCATGTCTTCCATGTGTGTTTAACACTCTTTTTGATCCAGGTATGTATTTCTGAAAATGTAAATAAACACATACCATGGTGCAGCATCAATTCATCAAAAGCATCAAATACAATCTTGATAAAGAATTCGTGCACCTTTAAATCAAAAGCTCTCAATGTGGTTGTATCCGAGGTGGTGATGTCCTCATCAGAACACCAGCATCGGCTATGAACCCAATCATAAAGCCTTGGCCGTTCAAAGGATGAGACATCGACATGATCAGCCAGATTAATCCACACTCAAGCAAAGGACATAAATTCATTCTGGTGGCAACAGATTATTTTACAAAATGGGTGGAGGCAATTCCTTTGGAAAAGGTTGATTCTAGGGACATAATCGAGTTTGTTAAAGAGCACATTATCTACCGATTTGGTGTCCCACAAACAATAACAACAAACCAGGGATCTATCTTCATATCGGACGAGTTTGTTCAGTTTGCCGACGGTATGGGGATCAAGTTACTTAATTCTTCACCATACTGTGCACAGGCCAACGAGCAAGCAAAGGCTTCAAACAAAAGTTTGATCAAACTAATAAAGAGGAAGATTTCTGAGTACCCTAAGCAATGGCATAGCCGATTAGCCGAGTCACTTTGGGCATATCAGATAGCATGCCACGGATCTATCCAAGTCCCTCCATACAAGCTGGTCTATGGGCACGAAGCAGTATTTCCTTTGGAGAATATCATCGGCTCAAGACGGGTTCAGCTACAAGATCAGCTCACAGCCGATGATTACTATCACCTGATGATGGACAAATCAGAAGACCTAGTTTTATCAATGATGAGGGCCTTGGAAACGGTAACAAGGGATAAGGAACGAGTAGCCCGTCATTATAATAAGAAAGTTGTGCCTAAGTCTTTTGAAGAGGGCGAACACGTTTGGAAATTGATGCTGCCGATTGGAACAAGAGACAATGAATTCAGAAAGTGGTCACCAAATTGGGAAGGGCCTTTCAAGATCCATAAATGCGTCTCTAAAGGAGCTTATATGCTAGAGGGTTTGAGTGGAGAAGTATTTGGGAGGGCTCTAAACGGAAAATATTTGAAAAAATAACTACCCAAGCGTTTGGATCAACTCATGATTCGGCTCTGTTGGTTCAGCCGATTCATGTTAGCCGATGCGTTGTGACGCAACCATCGCCTTTAGGTAATTTTCAAGCTAAGTTTTGCCCCTAGTTCTCTATAATTGGCTGATGTTGGCCGACAGTTACGATAACAGGACGCAAATGTGTTAAGTTCATAATTTCGTCGACATCAAAGACATCAACAAAATTAGGGGGCATATATATACAATACAATATGATATCGAAGAGACGATTTTCAAAATTTTTGACGTCTTCAAGCAAGTTCGGTGTGATCGGCAATCATGCGTTAAGTGGAAAGAGACGACGAAAGCTGATTACAAGATGATAATTCAAATCAGTTACAAGAGACGACAAAAGCCGATTACAAGCGACAGTTAGATTACAAGGTTCACAAGTTCTGCCACAACCGTTACAACCAACTCAGCGCCTAAGGAAGTCCTTAATGGCCGATATTGTCCTGCGGTGGATCCATCTATTTCTTCTATGGCCTGTGCATCGGCCGCGTCGCACCCCGAGATCGGCTTCATCGCCTTGGCCATGTCCGACAGGTTTGACACGGCCGCCTTGATCTTTGCTCACTAGTCCTCGATCTCCTTCGGCAGGCCGGCCACGCGTTGTTCCTTGATCATGATGTCGGTGTTAGTGATATGCCCTAGAGGCAACATGGAGATGTTGGATATCACATCAATGTTTATGTATTTATGAATAAAGTGTTATTCAGTTCCACGAAATAGACATCTTGTATTGATCAATAAGTACGTGACTTATTTATGAGACTCGATATGTATGAATCTATTTCTAAATGATCCCTGATCATATATCATATTATTGGAACTAATATGATTCTAAGATCGGCATGTCTATTGATTGATGATCATGTCTCGTAGATCATGTGTATGGAGATACCAAATCAATAAACGTGGACATATGTGTTAGAGAACACATTGTTGGATAGACCCACCATGAGACACTACAGAATTAATGTGCCATTAGTTGGTCTCGGGTAGTGTTGGTACAAAGTCCTTAGACCTGAGATCACCATGGATTCCAACATGTGTAGTAGCCTACTTTGGGACTACCAAACGCTATTCCGTAACTAGGTAGTTATAAAGGTAGTTTTCGGGTTTGCTATGAAACATGGAGTGGGATATCTCTGGGCCCCTCGAGGTAATGGATTATTGAAATGCATGGCCATGCTAAGTTGATTGAGGAGTCAATCAACGGATAGATAATCCAATACGGTTCGAGTGAATGGTTAAGCTATTGAAGGGATGGCACACATCTTGCCTATAGCTTAACCGGTATCGTGAGGCAAAGGGATTTGTGTACACATTACGTGTTCGAGCCGATATTATATTCTTGTATACTATGGTGTCAATATGTGCTGCTAGGCGCCGCTGTTGACAGCGGCCGAGTTGGACTCGAGCCGACGATCGGCTAAGTTGGACTATAGCCGAAACCGAGTATACCCGAACCTACGGGTCGCACGCTTAAGGGGATAAGAACAGGCATTCGAGTTGGACTCGGATACGGCTCGATCGGATAGGGATCCGATCGGATAGAGTCCTATGGTCTTACGACGTATGGGCGGCCAACTCTATGAGATACGGATGAGATCCGATTCAAAATAGAGTCCTGATCGGCCACTAGTCCCGGTTGTCCAACTCTATATAAAGGAGGGAGGGGTGGAGAAGCTGCGACACGTCAATTGCATCGCATTGAACCGAATCCGCAAGAAGTCGCCGAGATCAATCTCCACGGAAACCCTCCCCACTTTCGAGCCAAACCCTAGCCTTGCATCGCGTGCTAGCACACGGGTGTTCGGTGTTCGTCCCGGACGTGTGGATACCGTAGAGGCGCTCGCTACGTTGCGCGCTGTTCATCGGCGGAGGAATCGGCTGCGGTCGAGCGCATCGGAGCGAGGCGCGAGAACACGATCGGACGACTCGAATCGGCTGATTGGCGAATCGGCTGTCGCCGGGAATCGGTGTCGGCTTGCGGGAATCGGCTACACTTGTTCGGATCGGATAGCCCCGATTGGCTATTTCCGCTGCATACTCCAATCGGTAACGATCTATCGGCCCTTACTTGCAAGTGTTCCTGGTTTGCGCAGTAAAGTTTTTGTTTTCGGCTAGCGTAGCCTCCGCGTAACCCTTCGGTGGTATCGAGCTAATCTTGCTTAGTTCGGGTTTTAGATTGGATCTGGAACAAGTTTTGCGCACGGGTTGATTAGATCAATCGGTTTTACGGGATTTGTTGAGGAGAGTAGATGGTAATTGCGTTCCTTGATAGTGTATCGGAACGGCGTAATGTGATTACGTCGAAGCAATATCCATAGAACTCGGTTTGAGTCGGCTTCGAGATAGCGTTCCTTGATAGTGTATCGGAACGGTATAATGTGATTATGCCGAAGCTATCTCGTAGTCCGATCTTGTTTGCTGCCTCGCGCTTGCGCAAACCATCTCCTTGATAGTGTATCGGGACGGTATAAGGTGATTATACACGGTATAGTGTATCGGGACGGTATAGTGTATCAGGATCGCCGTGTGCGTACCCCCTTATAGGTCATCTCGATGCTGAATCTCTGCGATAGGTAGAAAACGTTTCTACGCCTAACTTATTTTTCCAGAGAATGCTTTGAGATGGTATGGCCCTGTTGTATGTATGAGATGCATGTGATGCATGTAATATTCTTTCATATGTGCAATCCCCGTAATATTCTTTCGTACGTGCAATGCTTGTAATATTCTTTCACGACTGCGCGAGTCGATGTAATCTTCAATTAGAGCTTCTATAGTAGTAGCTTAGTTTGAAGAAATCAAGCATTCGGCACTCAGAAGAACGGTGATGAAGATGGAGATCCTCTACACCGGCATGGAGATGGAGATCACCATGTGAAGGGGGCCATACTATTTCATGCTATTCTACCTGCTTTCATATATGTGATATGTTTGTCGATAGGATAGCATCCCTCACAATATTAAGTAGTAATGATGCCCTTCCAAATGTTGCACCCGTCACCGTTATGCTCGTCAATGGTGGGTCCAAAAGCAGTGCCATTCTCTATCATCACACGAGGGGTATATGTCGGACATATACAAGCAAGAGCATTTGGTTTACTTAACAAGGCTATCAAAACAGTTTTGGGCCTTGGGGCATAGGTTGGCGCCGGGGCATGGAGATGCCACACCAACAAAAAGAGTCACATAGAGATGTGATTAGCAAGGTGTTGCTTACCAATGTTACTAATTTTCTAGCGGTGATGCCAAAGCTCACTAGAAAATTAATTAACATATGGATCTTGACCCAATACATAACCTAGAGGGAAGGTGGAAAATACGTAATGGGAGTCTAATGTTAAATTGTTTAACAATAGACATAGCATAAACATTGTGCTAAACTTTGCTCTTTCATTTGTAGAATAAATGGCGGCTAATACTACACCCAATACCTTTAATTTGCGATCTATTCTCGAAAAGGAAAAATTAAATGGAACAAACTTTATGGATTGGTATCGCAACTTGAGAATTGTTCTCAAGCAAGAGCGTAAAGAGTACGTTCTTGAAGTACCCTATCCCGAGGATTTGCCTAATAATGCCACTTTGCAACGCACGGAGAGCTTACGAGAAGCACACTAATGATGCCCTAGATATAAGCTGTCTCATGCTTGCTACAATGTCCCCTGAGCTTCAGAAGCAATATGAGAGCAGCGATGCTCACACTATTATTCAGGGACTGCGTGGCATGTTTGAGAACCAAGCTCGGGCCGAGAGGTTCAACACCTCACCTTGTTGGACATGGTGCGGTCGATGATGAGCCAAAATGATCTTCCGTTATCCTTCGGGGATATGCTCTTGAAACATTTGTGCTCACACTAAATAGAGTTCCATCTAAGTCGTTGAAAAGACACCATATGAGATATGGACAGGGCAACCCCTAGTTTGTCTTTTCTAAAAATTTGGGGATGCGAAGCTTATGTAAAACGTTTACGATCGACAAGCTCACACCCAAATCGACAAGTGCTTCTTTGTGGGATATCCTAAGGAAACCAAGGGATATTACTTTTATAATCGGGAACAAGACAAAGTGTTTGTCGCCCGATGCGATCTCGCTAGGGTTTAGTCCCGATCTTTCGATGAGAGGTGGAGGATAACTCGATTGGGAATAGAGGCGACGTTCACGGCCCGACTACAACCGTCCAAGGACGATGCGCCTTAGCAACCGATACACCGTCTCCGATGGTTGACGCGATCTTGCGGTGCGCGACAACCCGGCCACTAGGGCACTCGTCCCGCAAGCAATCGAAGAACAAGCAAGAACAAGTATAACAAGCACCGAAATTGCTATATATTAAGGTGAAAGATTCAATCTGAATACACGATATGGTGGAGTTCCGAAGACAAACGACGGACGGTCTAGCCGACACGCGCGCTATGTGCAAGTAGCAAAAGGCTAACTCTAATCAACAAAACCCTAACTAAGCAGTCCTAGTAAAAAAAAGGCTCAAAGGGTTTTTAGGATTGATCTAATCTACTATGTTTTTGGCTTTTTCTGTACTATAGAAAACAAAATTAAACAACGAAGGGCAAAAAAATCTCTCACCGATCAACCGCGCTCTGATACCAACTGATGCGAACTAGGGTGTCCCGATCTTTCGGTGAGTTGATGATAACTACGATTTGGAAGAAACGTTGACGATCCAACTACAACCGTACGAGACGTTGTGTTGCGCCTTAGCGATCGATACACCTCTCCGTGGGTTGTTGATCTTGCGGTGCAGATCAACCTTATTCCTGCAAGCAAATCGAAGAAACAAGCAAGAACAAGATAAAAGCAATCTGAATTGCAAATAGGAATTGAATACAAATGATAAGATGGGGTTCCGAATCAAATAGAACGGATGGTCTAGCCGACACACGCGTCTATCAGGAAGTAGCGATAGCTAAACTTACATAAACAAAACCCACCCTTCTTGGTGGCGGCTGAAGGATTAAGTAGAGGGGAGAGACAACCATAGGGGTGCCGGAGTCGTGCTAAACCCTAGGACGCGCCCCTAATGGGCCCAACTTGATACACGGCCCATTGGGCCAAAAGAGGTGACGCAGCACCAAAGACAGAAAACACTCGGTAGAAAAAAAAGGACAATTGCGGCCGCTCCAGGACAGATATTGACATGGGGCTGGATCCATTTGAAAGTAGACTTGATAACCTTTCCATCAAGTACTTGCACGCCCAAATCGGAGTTTGCATGAAGTCGTGGCGGCCGTTAGAACTTGGCACTGTGCTGCAGTCCGAATCCACCCCGCGTGAATCCTCTTCCCGTTGGATCCTCTCCATCGTTCCTGAGTAAAACGAAAGTGCACGCGCCTCCAGGGTATAAAGAAGAGGAACATAAACTTAAGAATGAACTCACCTGATGGTTGAGTTGACGTGCACGAGCGTGGGTTATTGGGCCATGAAGTTGTACGTGTGGAGGCGTGGATGTATCGGTAGTATTGATGTCCTCATCATCGCCCGACACGGTGTCTTCTTGGAGAAAGAGTTTCTTTCAAGAAGGGTTAGTGGGAGTAGGGTTCATCTTGAAGAAGTTCAAGAAACACCAGAAAATGTTTCAGCGACCACAGAACCACAACAGGAGGAGCAAAATGTTGCACCACCAGTTGTAGATACACCAGCCCCACGGAGGTCTGAAAGATCACGTCGTGCGTCTGACCGGTACACAGGTGCGGAACAACATGATATATTGTTGTTGGACAACGATGAACCTAAGACCTATGAGGAAGCGATGGTGGGACCCGATTCCAACAAGTGGCTTGGAGCCATGAAATCCGAAATAGAATCCATGTACGACAATCAAGTTTGAAACTTGGTTGATCCACTGATGGTGTCAAAACCATTGAGTGTAAATGGGTTTTTAAGAAAAGGCCGATATGGATGGAAATGTTCACATCTATAAGGCGCGATTGGTGGCGAAAGGTTTTAAACAGATTCAAGGAGTTGATTATGATGAAACCTTCTCGCCCGTCGCAATGCTTAAATCTATTCGGATTATCCTAGCGATTGCTGCATATTTCAATTATGAGATATGGCAGATGGATGTCAAAACGGCTTTCCTAAATGGAAACCTAAGCGAGGATGTATACATGATACAACCTCAGGATTTTGTAGATCCACAATCACCTGGAAAGATATGCAAGCTACAGAAATCCATTTGTGGATTGAAGCAAGCATCTCGGAGTTGGAATATTCGTTTTGATGAAGTAATCAAAGGGTTTGGTTTCATCAAAAATGAAGAGGAGGCCTGTGTTTACAAAAAGGTCAGTGGGAGCGCAATTGTATTTCTAATCTTATATGTGGATGACATATTGTTGATTGGAAATGATATCCCTATGCTCGAATCCGTCAAGTATTCATTGAAAAATAGGTTTTCCATGAAAGACTTAGGGGAGGCAGCATACATATTGGGCATTCGGATCTATAGAGAGATCCAAGAGGCTAATTGGATTAAGCCAAAGTACATACATTGACAAGGTGTTGAAAAGGTTCAACATGCATGATTCCAAGAAAGGTTTCTTGCCCATGTCACATGGCATTAATCTTAGCAAGAATCGGTGTCCTCGGACACATGATGAGCGGAATAAGATGGGTATGGTTCCATATGCTTCGGCAATTGGATCCATCATGTATGCCATGCTTTGTACACGCCCGATGTCTCGTACGTTTTGAGTGCTACGAGCAGATACGAGATCCAGTGAAGGTCACTGGATCGCAGTAAAGAATATCCTTAAGTACTTGAGAAGAACTAAGGATATGTTCCTAGTCTATGGAGGTGAAGAAGAGCTCGTTGTAAGTGGTTACACCGATGCTAGCTTCCAAACGGACAAGGATGATTATAGATCGCAATCTGGGTTCGTGTTCTGCCTGAACGGAGGCACAGTCAGCTGGAAGAGTTCCAAGCAGGATACTGTTGCTGATTCTACAACGGAGGCCGAGTATATTGCTGCTTCGAAAGGTGCAAAGGAGGCTGTTTGGATCAAGAAATTCGTTTCTGAGCTTGGTGTGATGACCAGTGCGACTGGTCCAATGTCTCTCTATTGTGATAATAATGGAGCCATTGCACAAGCCAAGGAGCCTAGGTCACATCAGAAGTCGAAACACATACTTCGGCGATATCATCTCATCCGCGAGATAGTGGACAGGGGTGATGTCAAGATATGCAAAGTGCACACGGATCTCAACATAGTCGATCCGCTGACAAAACCTCTCCCTCAGCCGAAGCATGAAGATGGAGATTCTTAGTGATATGCCCTAGAGGCAACATGGAGATGTTGGATATCACGTCAATGTTTATGTATTTATGAATAAAGTGTTATTCGGTTCCACGAAATAGACATCTTGTATTGATCAATAAGTACGTGACTTATTTATGAGACTCGATATGTATGAATCTATTTCTAAATGATCCCGATCATATATAATATTATTGGAACTAATATGATTCTAAGATCGGCATGTCTATTGATTGATGATCATGTCTCGTAGATCATGGGTATGGAGATACCAAATCAATAAACATGGACATATGTGTTAGAGAACACATTGTTGGATAGACCCACCATGAGACACTACAGGAATTAATGTGCCATTAGTTGGTCTCGGGTAGTGTTGGTACAAAGTCCTTAGACGTGAGATCACCATGGATTCCAACATGTGTAGTAGCCTACTTTGGGACTACCAAACGCTATTCCGTAATCGGGTAGTTATAAAGGTATTTTTCGGGTTTGCTATGAAACATGGAGTGGGATGTGAGTGATCAAGATGGAATATGCCCCTCCTTTGGAGAGATATCTCTGGGCCCCTCGAGGTAATGGATTATGGAAATGCATGGCCATGCTAAGTTGATTGAGGAGTCAATCAACGATAGATAATCCAATACGGTTCGAGTGAATGGTTAAGCTATTGAAGGGATGGCACACATCTTGCCTATAGCTTAACCGGTATCGTGAGGCAAAGGGATTTGTGTACACATTACAGGTTCAGAGCCGATATTATATTCTTGTATACTATGGTGTCAATATGTGCTGCTAGGCGCCGCTGTTGACAGGTCGACTGAGTTGGACTCGAGCCGACGATCGGCTAAGTTGGACTATAGCCGAAACCGAGTATACCTGAACCTACAGGGTCGCACGCTTAAGGGGATAAGAACAGGCATTCGAGTTGGACTCGAATACGGCTCGATCGGATAGGGATCCGATCGGATAGAGTCCTATGGTCTTACGACGTATGGGCAGCCAACTCTATGAGATCCGGATGAGATCGTATGGGCGGCCAACTCTATGAGATACGGATGAGATCCGATTCAAAATAGAGTCCTGATCGGCCACTAGTCCCAGTCGGCCAACTCTATATAAAGGAGGGAGGGGTGGAGAACTGCGACACGTCAATTGCATCGCATTGAACCGAATCCGCAACATAAGTCGCCGAGATCAATCTCCACGGAAACCCTCCCCACTTTCGGGCCAAACCCTAGCCTTGCATCGCGTGCTAGCACACGGGTGTTCGGCGTTCTGTCCCCGGACGTGTGGATACCGGTAGAGGCGCTGCTACGTTGCGCGTTGTTCGTCGGATGTGGAGGAATCGGCTGCGGTCGAGCGCATCGGAGCGAGGCGCGAGAACACAGTCGGACGACTCGAATCGGCTGATTGGCGAATCGGCTGTCCCTGGGAATTGGCTGTCGGCTTGCGGGAATCGGCTATACTGTTCCAGATCGGATAGCCCTGATTGGCTATTTCCGCTGCATACTCCAATCGGTAATGATCTATCGGCCGTTACTTGCAAGTGTTCTTGGTTTGCGCGGTAAAAGTTTTGTTTTCGGCTAGCGTAGCCTCCGCGTAACCCTTCAGTCGGCATCGATGTTGGCAAGCTCGGCTATCAGCTCTTCCCGACGTTTGCGAAGCCGATCGAGTTCAATAATCGGCTCAGTCTTCAGAGCGTCGAACTTGGCCTTTTCGGCCGTGATTTATTGCTGGCTGGCCTTGATGGTGGCTTCCAGTGCCTTGTTCTCACGGCGATCAGCTATCCTTTGTTTAGTTCGTTCGATCTTATGTTGGTGCGCCTCCAGAAAAGTGGCTGGTGCAATGGTGTCAGCCAGCTGATCCGGCAGCCGATCTTGGATGTCTTCGAACCGACTATGGATGGAACCGTAGTCGGTGACCAAGGAATCTAGAGAGCACTCTAGCCGTTTGGCTATATCCGACAAAGTGGCTTGTAGCTCATTATCTGATACAACCACGGCTTTATGAGCGCCCTCGTCGGGATCAAGGAATTCTGATAAGTCAAAGTCCAGGAGATCGGCTACAGACTGCAAGTTGAAAGTTGGTAAGAGAGCCGACATGACTAATAAGTTGATTTGTAAAGTTAGGCAGGACTTACTCGAATAACTGGAGCTGAGGTAGCCACATCTTCAGCACTACCATCGCGCGCGGCCATCGGCGTCGGCTCCCTTGATACACGGGGATAAGTGTTGGAGCATGAGGAGGCTAAAAAATGCAAAGTTAGAAATTCGGTCGTGCTGGTATGAAAGAAATGGAGATAAGGTTTACCGAAGGAGGGGGAGCCGTTTTCTTCTTTGTGGCTAATTTCTTGGCCTATGGACGCGAAAAGTCGATAAGTTGCAATGTGGAAAAAGTGAAAGATGGTAGGATTGAGCAATAAAAATACTTACCGGCTGAGGACGAGGAATGCGTTTCGGAGGGCTTGGAGTTCGCTCAGTGGTTTGCTCGGCCGATGGAGTTTGGGCGTACTTGTCGGAAGAACTTGTTTCAGCTGCGGCAGCGTTGACGGCCTCCTCCATTTCCTCGTCCCTTACTTCTTCTTCGAGGGCCACATCCACATCCGGATCGACTGGGGGCAAATCATCGGCTGGGGTTGTCCTCGGCTTCTTTGAAGCACGTTTCTTTTTCTCTGCAGTTGGAGTAGCCACAGTCGACGGTGCCTCCCTTTTTAGCCGATGCAGCGGCGCACGGGTCTGGCCGTGGAGCAAAGTGCTCACCTTCAGCACATGGCAGCCGATGATGGATGGGGCCAGCCCGCAGCCGCCAGATAACAGCCCAGGGGCATAGTGGATGGCCACTCCTGTATTGCTTGTGTGCGGAGGTGAGGAGTCGGTTGTCTGCAAAGAAATGAAGCATGATAAGCCGATAATATAGAGAGGGGCTGAAAGAAAAATAGGGACTAAGATGAGGAAAAAGATACTTACCGATGGAGTCGTTTTTGGGTCGATGATGGTCAGATACATCGAGGCCGACTGGTGGAACAACTGCTGCTTCCATTCATTCCACCATCGGCGGAAGATGGATGTCCTCCTCACTGCCAGATCGATGTTGTCAATACTGCCTAGAGGAGGGCCAGAGATATTAAGCAGTTGATTCATCATGATGTCGCCCTCGATCTTGCCTCTGGTTTGGATCTTGTCTACGTGTACGGGCCGATCGGCGCTGACCCATACCAAGTTGCCTTGCGGCTACCATCGGATGATAAAATTCATAAGATTTTTGAATGTTTCGTCCTTGGTGAATGCCGACTAGAAGTATGCAAGGTGTGATAGCCGATGTATAGATTTCCTCGGCTTGTTATAACTTTCGAGTTAAGTTCGTCAAGCCGAAGATCATCCGGGAGTTCAAATCTTTCAAAATCCGTATAAGCAAACCATATCCTTGAAGTGCTTGGGAAGCCGTTATACAGGTTGCCAAACCAACTTTTGAAATGACCGGCTGTTAGTTTGGATCCGGGATAGGTTGCTGCTGCCTCCCCGTATGACAAGCATCAGCAGGTGGTTACTTCTTCATCATCCTTAAATCTCGGCTCGATTAAGGGAAAATCGGCCTCTAGTGGGGATGGCTTTTCTGCAACCCGGTGGAGGTGAAGGTTTAGCCACAGTTGCAACAGCCACCAAGGCCCTCCTGTGTCGACAGCTTGTTGATAAGCTAGTCAAGCCCATGCACTACTTAGCATTTGGTATAAGTAGCCGAGCAGATATTTCCCAAAGGAACTTGTTTCTTGCTTACTAGGGCTTCGGCTACATGCTGCCAGTTGCTCGTCGGCCCACAGCTCGACCCACAGAAGACATACTTCTCTAGCCACATTAACAGGAAAGTGGTGTGTTCTCTCTCAGTAATTGGGTCGTCCTTCATATTCATGGAAATAAATCCGCTCCAACCCCCTATGCTTTTGGTCTTGAAATTGTGAGAGCACTTGATATTGAGGCCGATTGGGTCAACTGTTGATGTTATGTCCAACCCTGTGATCATCACTATATCCATGAGGGTTGGTGTCATTGGCCCTTGCCTAAAAAGGAACGCATTTAGCGTATCCGACCAGAAATAGGTGGCAGCCGATAAGAGGGGTTCATCCTTTGAGATATCGGCTATGGTCAGGGCTAGGCATTGATTTATCCCTATCTCAATCCAGTGGGTCTGTAGCCTAGCCGACATCCGTGAGTACCAAGCTGGCCAAGTTTTGTCCGTTGAGTTCCAAGATTTGAAGGCACTGGACCAATGAGCTAAGTTGGGAGTAGAAAATCTGAAGGAGACTCGGTTCGTTTTAGCATTGATAAGTTTGTTGGGGTCTATGTTGCCAATCGGCCCTAATAAAAACTGATTGGGACTGGTGAGGTTTGGGATTGCAATTTGGTGGCCAAGATGTTGTGGTTTAAAGGATGAAAAAACGAGATTACAAAAGGTGAAAGCTAGATTGCGAGAAGTAAAGGGTATTAGCCAATGAGACTTACCTCTGGGTATTCCGATTGGGTGGCTTTAGAGTGGGCGCTTGAGGAAGCCATCATCGGTGATTGCCGCCTTTTGGGGTTCACCGGGGAAAACAATGGCTCCGAGGTCGCCGAGGTCGCTGAGCTCGTTGAGGAGGTCACCGGAGAACTCAAGGATTTGCTGAGGTGGCTATTGGTTTGTGGTAATGTGACACGTGCGGTGGCCGCGAAGGCGGTATTTAAAGGATATTTTTGGGCAATCAAAACGGTTTAGGTCGGAAAGAGTGGGAGTTTGGAAAAGCAGCAAATCCGCGTTATTATCTTATCACGGACTTGGGGGGCATGTGTTAACGACCAAATTTGGTAACTAAATCCCTAAATTCAAGGTCGAATTTGAAGCGGAATCGGATCGGGAGAATAGCCTGCGGAGAAACAGAGGCCGAATCGGCTATGATCAAATCGGCTGGGTGACACAATCGGCTACGAGGTCAATCGGCTGAGGTTGAGTTGGACAGGGATAGCCGATAGCCGATGCTGAGTCAGAGGAGAGGGTAAAACCGTTTCCGATGAAAGTTCTTAAAGATAAATAGAAGATTTGGTTCCCAAATTGTGCGTTAAAAGATATTGCCACCTATGGATAGAGTCATGTAACGGCAATTGTATCTGTAAATTAGGAATTTGTTTAGACTGTTTATTGTAATGCGGCATGGGTCCTTATCCCAGGATATTCTCGTATTTTAAATAGTAGTTTAGATAGAGACCAGGGTCTGTACAGATAATATTATTCTTGGGTATAAATAGGACCCGAGATCCCTGTAAATTAAAACAATACACATTCAATACAACCTTCGGCGCATCGGCTCCTTTTTCTTCAGACGAACAATTGATCCAGCTTCGGGCTGCATCGTTTCGATCCCAGATTTAAGGTAAATGTTTGTCATTAGTGGTGTATCACATCGAATTTAGTGCTTTCATCGCTATGATACTCTAAATTCGATGGTTTATGCTACGCTAGTTATCACATATCACATATAATACAAAACAATATTTAGATCTGTCTTGACATCCGCTTGTTTTTGTCAAGAATCAGTAGCCGATAGAGCTAGATCTAAAAGTTGGCCTAGATTATATGCGATATCCACCGTCTCGAGGTATTTACATCAGCTACAGTAGATCTGGTTATTCTTTTTATACTTAATGCTGCATCAATGTTGATCTATTAAGTTGTTTTTAGAGCTTTTATGATCTATTCGGCTAGATGCATATGTTTAGAGACAGTGCCGGGTTTCAGCCAGCCTTATCTGTTTTAATATTCTTTTGATATACTTATTATCAGGTTTATTAAAACCACCTCTTATATTAAGATCTTGCTCTAGTTAAATGCCCTAAGCCAGAATCAGTTTGTCAGCTACAACCGACAGCCGACTGATCTAGGTTTAGCGCATTTAGCTCAGATCAATATCTTTTCATAAGATAAATCGGAGTACTAGCCGATTCACAATTGGACTTACGGTATCAGCTAGACTGTCAAAACATATATTTATTATCCCATTGTATATTTGGATTAAGTGGTTAATACTGTCTCGGCGCAGTCGATCTATTCTAGTCACTTAGTTTAAATACACTTAGAGATAGCATATATATGTAAATTGACTCTTGCAGCCGATCGAGTAGGATCTAACTTAATACTTAACGAATATATCTGTATGCCCGGAAGCTTATGTAGTCCTAAAGTCGACTTAGTGATAACCTGGAGGCTAACGACTAAGTCGGCGAAGCCATAGCCTAGAGGCTGATGGCGGTCGACGAGCTCGGCAAGTCCACTGCCCAGAGGCCGTTGGTGGTTGCCGAGGTCGTTGGGACTACTGCCCAGAGGCCTATGGTAGTCCTGAAGCTGACTTAGTCATAGCCCCGGAGGCTAATGACTGAGCCAGCGAAGCCATAGCCCGACGGCTGACAGCGGCCGGTGAGCTCGGCAAATCCACTGCCCGAAGGCCGTTGGTGGTTGCCGAGGTTGTCGGGACTACTGCCAGGAGGCTCGTGGTAGTCCCGAAGCCGACTTACTCATAGCCCGAAGACTAATGACTGAGTCAGCGAAGCCATAGCCCGGAGGCTGACGGTAGTCGGCGAGATTGAAGAAGGCTTCAAACGGGGAATTGTCGGGCGATTACCTGACCCTGGGGTAGGCGTCACGCACATGGGCTCTTGTCGGTCTTGAATCAGAGAGTCAATCATATCTCATTAAGGTCGTCGAAACCAGGAGCACGTAACGGCTAATCAAACCGCAGATTCCCCACTTTCCCCAATGGCTCGTGGATCCGACGATCGAGATTCGCTGCTCAGGTTGGGTGGTGGGCTCCTGTTGACGACAAATCCATACCGCCGACGTGGATCTCGCGTGCCACACATGCAACCTAGGAGATCTGCTTAGCTCCAGTGTAGATCCTAAAATCGATGAAGAGCGGGTGTGCCAGTCAGTTTGACCCTGCCACTGACAAGATATGCAAAGCAGCAAAACATAAAGCATATCGGCCGATAGGCCGATAACCAAAACAACCGAACGGCCAATAGCCAAAACAGTCGATCGGCCGATAGGCTGATGGCGCGATTCCAGCCGATGCCGATGTCGGCCGATGCAGTTAGGGTTTTAATCCATCGTCCGTGTGCTGAGCAAACATCTATATAAAGGCGATCGGCTGACGATAACATGATGATATAGTAATGTAATATAGCATAAACCAATCACATGATAAAATAGACATTGATCTGAAGATTAATGCACACATCGGCTGGAGGTCCAATGTCATAAAATACAAAATATAAGCAATGAACGATGAATACTCTATTGTCATCGGCTAAAAACCAACTCATATGCAATCCTTACAAGCCGAAGCAACGTCCAAATAACTCATCGGCTGAAACCCCATTGAAACCCTTAATGGCAGCCAACAGGCTGGCTAGAGATTACGGTTCTAATCATGACTTAGTAGGTCAAACTGAACTGATGCAGCACTAAGTATGAAAAGAAACACAATATCTAGACAATCAAGCATATGACTGGTTTTCAGGGTGGTAGATGCTTAAGCTAATCTAATCTAGTAAACAATTTAGCTGGTACCGGCAGAAACCCTAAAGCGAGAGACAACCGATAGAGCTAAATTGAGATACTAGGACTAGATCAACAGAGACATATGATAAATAAGCATGCAAATATGTTAACCAAACCGTAATAATCCAAGAGTCGAATGTACTAATGCAGCCTTGGACGATGCCAACATAATCAATACAATTGCCTGGGCCGGCGGAACATTGGACTCACCCCTTCGCCGGAGATCGAACTTTTTAATAGCTTAAGAGAGGAATATCAAGGAAAAGGAAATGTATCAGATGTAACTTCCATTTCTTATTTTTCCACAAGATGTATGAGAGTACATCCTACTATGTAATCCTTGTATGGTCAAATTTTGGTAACACCTAGTTGGGTACTTGGTGCTTATGACCATTACTCCATCTCTATGCAATTGTTGAACACTTGCCTCCTTTAAAACCTATGTGTCGGAATGGAATGTATGTTTTTTTATGAGTTGCTTGCTGTCCAAAGATTGGTTTTATGCGAATATACAAAGGATAACTTGCATACTCAACTATTACACAACATTCAAATCTCCTTTGCGTACAGAGGGTTTGTATATGTCATTTCTTTGCGCAAGAACTCATGTACTGTTGTACTCTGAGTGCAGGATGACTCATACACGCTCTGGCGCATATTCCACGGCTCGTGCAGCGCTGCTCCATTTGAGCAGCGTGATGATGATCCGACTCTCGCACAGCTGTTGGCCCAACAAAATCGCCTATTCGAACGAATGGTGCAAAACTCTGAGAATATGGGGGCAGCGATGGCACATCATGCTAATCAAGTGCCCTCCAAATTATTAGATGTCCAACGGACTCACCCGCCGCATTTTTCTTCAGCAGCCGGTCCTCTTGCTGCGGACGATTGGCTGCAGGATATTAAAAATAAATTGGATCTTTGCCGATGTGATCCCATTGAGAAGGCCACATTCGCTGCCTACTATCTCCAAGGTGCTGCCGCTGCCTAGTGGGAGACCTACAAAACATTGATTCCTTCTGATGAACCCATCACTTGGACGGTGTTCCGGGAAGGGTTCCGCTCTGCCCACATTCCAGCTGGTCTCATGGAGATCAAGAAGAAGGAATTTCTCAACCTGAAACAAGAGAGTATGTCCTTCATGGAATTTGATGAGGACATCAATACTACCGATACATCCACGCCTCCACACGTACAACTTCATGGCCCAATAACCCGCGCTCGTGCACGTCAACTCAACCATCGTGAGTTCATTCTTAAGTTTATGTTCCTCTTCTTTATACCCTGGAGGCGCGTGCACTTTTGTTTTACTCAGGAACGATGGAGAGGATCCAACGGGAAGAGGATTCGCGCGGGGTGGATTCGGACTGCAGCACAGTGCCAAGTTCTAACGGCCGCCACGACTTCATGCAAACTCCGATTTGGGCGTGCAAGTACTTGATGGAAAGGTTATCAAGTCTACTTTCAAATGGATCCAGCCCCATGTCAATATCTGTTCTAGAGCGGCTGCAATTGTTCTTTTTCTACCGAGTGTTTTCTGTCTTTGGTGCTGCGTCACCTCTTTTGGCCCAATGGGCCGTGTATCAAGTTGGGCCCATTAGGGGCGCGTCCTAGGGTTTAGTACGACTCCGGCACCCCTGTGGTCGTCTCTCCCCTCTACTTAATCCTTCAGCCGCCACCAAGAAGGGCGGGTTTTGTTGATTAGAGTTAGCCTTTTGCTACTTGCACACGCGCGCGTGTCGGCTAGACCGTCCGTCTGTTTGTCTTCGAAACTCCACCATATCGTGTATTCAGATTGAATCTTTCATCTTAATATATAGCAATTTTAGTGCTTGTTATACTTGTTCTTGCTTGTTCTTCGATTGCTTGCAGGACGAGTGCCCTAGTGGCCGGGTTGTCGTGCACCGCAAGATCGCGCAACCAACGGAGACGGTGTATCGGTTGCTAAGGCGCATCGTCCTTGGACGGTTGTAGTCGGGCCGTGAACGTCGCCTCTATTTCCCAATCGAGTTATCCTCCACATCTCATCGAAAGATCGGGACTAAACCCTAGCGGGATCACATCGCTTGGTATCGAGCGCGGTTGATCGGTGAGAGATTTTTTTTTGCCCTTCGTTGTTTAATTTTGTTTCCTATAGTCCAGAAAAAGCCAAAAAATAGTAGATTAGATCAATCCTAAAAACCCTTTGAGCCTTTTTTTACTAGGACTGCTTAGTTAGGGCTTGTTGAGTCTTCGATTGCATGGTTGTGTCAATGTGCTGGTCTTAGTGTTTAGGCGATTAGAGTTTCGAGTTCTTGCCACCACATACCGCCACCTTCACCATCGCCGCCATCACCTTTGTTTTAGCCGTCATCACCACCATCGCTGCCACCCCATCAATTACTTTCCTTTCATAGTTTGATCTGTTTTCGTATGTAATCTGTCTTGCCTTTGATCCAGCCATCGCAAGAAAGGAAATAGAACCCTGATTCGAGTTGCCTGCCTTAAAACAGTGATATCTTTCTCATACGGGCTCGAAATTAGGCAAATAAGATATCTACGGACATCTACAGAAAAAGTTACATCCGCTCTGTTCCCCGCTTCGCCGGGTTCGGCAATCTTAAAATCGCCAAATTCTGCTTGCAAAATTCTGTTTTCGTGGCGAGAAGCTTCGAACCCTTTCGGTAAAATTTTGAAAAATTCCACGTGCCTCATTTTTTGTCCGTTTGAGCTAAGAATTTTTGTGGTTGGTTCTAGTGTGCCTCTGGTTGTGAAGAAAATATCAAAAAATAAAAAAAAAAAAAAAGTCGCATCTCTCTCCTCGCACTAGAGAGAGAACAAAAAAAAGAAAAAAAAGAGAGCAAAAAAAAAAAAAAAAAAAAGAAAAAAAAAAGAAAGAAAGGGGCCGACTCGTGAGAACCTTTCCTTTGTCTCCTTTATCTCCTTTCCCTTAGTCCCCTTTGTCTCCACCTTCCCGTGATCGCGTCTGTTTGGGTTTGTATCTTGTGGCGTCCTTTGTGGTTAGGCTCGCGTCTCTATTTCGTCTAGCCTAGGACCAAGCACGGACCGACCTTGAGCGTTTACTCAATTTGCTTTGACTAACGTGGTTGCTAGTACTTCCTTGTGCATTACTTTCAGCCCTCCTATAGCTCCACACATACGACTACGGCTTGACAACGGGCCTTGTTGCTACGGCACCGATACACCTCGTTCCACGGTTGCACTTGTCGGTTGCTCGTCACCCCTCCCGTGAGCATGGTAAGAACTGGTAAGAACTTGTGAGATAAGCGAGAGCGAGCGCCTTTCGGTAGCCACACCCCAATAGTTGTAGGGATTAATTCTTGTCAACTGTTATCGTTTTTGTTTTGTTATATTAACCATGGCAGGCTCGGAGGAAGAAGAAGGTGCATCCCATTCTCCACGCACCGACGCATCATACAACATTTTGCAAGGGAAGTGAAGCGGCACAAGTAAGACTTGATGCAGATCTGCAGTGACGAATGACAAGATCGGGCAATTGGAGGCCACACAAATCGATGCCACAACCAGGCTCGCCGGGTTGGAGGCATCGGTCGCACGTATTGACACCAGCCTTGCTACACTTGTGAGGCATTTTGATAACCTCAATGCTCGGGGCCATGATCAGCGTGATGAAGACGACGTTGATGGTGAGTACGGTGAGGACAACTTCGATGGTGACTATACCGCCGACACGAACATGATGACCGCAACGCTCGTGATCGCCGCCGGCTACGTAACAACCGTAGAGGCATGGGAGAACACCGCCGACGAGAGGTACGCAATGAAGATGCTTTTTCTAAAGTCAAATTTAAGATACCTCCTTTTGATGGAAAATATGATCCGATGCATACATTACATGGGAGATTGCTGTTGATCAAAAATTTGCATGCCATGAATTCCCGAGAACTCTAGAGTTAGAGCTGCTACTAGTGAGTTCACTGCTTTCGCCTCTGTGTGGTGGATAGAACATGGCAAGAAAAATCCTAACAACATGCCACGAGACTTGGGATGCTTTGAAACGGGTCATGCGGGCTAGATTTGTTCCTTCTTACTATGCACGTGATTTGTTAAATAAATTGCAACAATTGAGGCAAGGTGCTAAAAGTGTAGAGGAATATTATCGGGAATTACAAATGGGCATGCTTCGCTGTAATTTAGACGAGTCCGAGGATGCTGCTATGGCTAGATTTTTGGGTGGTCTAAACCGTGAGATCTATGACATTGTGGACTACAAAGATTACACTAATATGACTCGATTGTTTCATCTTGCTTGCAAAGCTGAAAGGGAAGTGCAGGGACGACGTGCTAGTGCCAAGACTAATGTTTCGCAGAAAATCGACATCATGGCTGCCACGCACACCTTCTACTCCTTCACCATCTTCCACACCCCGGCGGTCGGCACCTTCTCCATCCAGCGACAAGCCACGTGTCCCGGCTGTTAGTGCACCGACTAAGACAGCCCAGCAGCCCGCCGCGAGTGCTTCTTCTGTTGCATCCACTGGAAGAACAAGAGATGTCCAATGTCACCGTTGCAAGGGCTGGGCATGTCCAGCGTGACTGCCCCAGCAAGCGTGTTTTGGTAGTAAAAGATGATGGTGAGTATTCCTCGGCTAGTGATTTCGATGAAGATACACTTGCTTTGCTTGCGGCTGACCATGCGGATAAAGATGAGGGAACGAAGAACATATTGGTGCTCATGTTGCGGAACGCTATGACAGCCTCATTGTGCAGCGTGTGCTCGGCACACAAATGGAGAAGGCCGAGCAAAATCAGCGGCACACCTTGTTCCAAACAAAGTGCGTCATTAAAGAGCGTTCTTGCCGCTTGATCATCGATGGAGGAAGCTGCAACAACTTGGCTAGCAGCGAAATGGTGGAGAAGCTTGCACTCAGCACCAAACCACATCCCCACCCATATCACATTCAATGGCTAAACAACAGTGGTAAGGCAAAGGTAACCAAGCTGGTCCGTATTAATTTTGCAATTGGGGCATATCGTGATGTTGTTGAGTGTGATGTTGTACCTATGCAAGCTTGTCATATTCTGTTAGGTAGGCCATGGCAATTTGATATGGATTCTATGCATCATGGTAGATCAAATCGTATTCTTTTATGTACCATGATAAGAAAATTGTGTTGCATCCCATGACCCCGAAGCTGTTTTTGAGGATGATGTTGCTAGAGCTAAGAAAGAGAAGAATCGGGTCCATGCTATAAGTGAAAATCAGATTGTAGCCAAAGAACATGTGCAACATAACAAGAGAGAATCTAAATCGACAATAAAAATGTGATTCAATTGAAAGGTTCTTGCATGCTTGCGTTAAATCGATGTTGCCAATTTGGATACAATCAAACCGTATGCTATGCTTTTGTATGCAAGGATGCTTTGTTTTCCTTTGAGGATATACTGTTTCTTTTCCACTGCGGTCACTAATCTTTTGCGGGAGTATGAGGATGTTTTTCCCGGGATGTATCGCGGGCTGCCACCGGTGCGTGGAATTGAGCATCAAATCGATCGATTCCGGGGCTTCACTACCCAACCGCGCGCCATACGTAACCAACCCCGACGAGACCAAGGAAATTCAGCGTCAAGTTCGGGAGTTGCTTGATAAAGGGTACGTACGGAGAGTCTCTTAGTCCATGTGCTGTGCCGGTGATTTTGGTGCCTAAGAAAGATGGATCTTGGCGTATGTGTGTTGATTGTAGAGCTATTAATAACATTACCATTAGATATCGTCATCCAATTCCTAGGTTAGACGATATGCTTGATGAATTGAGTGGCTCTACTATCTTTTCTAAAGTTGATTTGCGTAGTGGATACCACCGATTCGTATGAAGTTGGGAGATGAGTGGAAAACAGCTTTCAAAACTAAGTTTGGATTATATGAGTGGTTAGTGATGCCTTTTGGTTTAACTAATGCACCTAGCACTTTCATGAGGTTGATGAATGAGGTTTTGCGTGCTTTCATTGGCAAATTTGTGGTGGTATACTTTGATGATATTCTGATTTATAGCAAATCTTTAGAGGAACACCTTGATCATTTACGTGCTGTTTTTAATGCTTTGCGCGATGCACGTTTGTTTGGTAACCTTGCGAAGTGCAGTTTTTGCACCGATCGTGTATCGTTTCTTGGCTATGTTGTTACTCCGCAGGGAATTGAGGTTGATCAAGCCAAGGTCGAGGCAATTCAGAGTTGGCCGCCTCCTAAAACGGTCACACAGGTTCGAAGCTTTTTAGGACTTGCAGGATTCTATCGGCGCTTCGTGCGGGATTTCAGCACCATTGCCGCACCTCTGAATGAGCTTACAAAGAAGGGAGCGCCTTTCACGTGGGGCACCGCACAAGTGAACGCCTTCAACATGTTAAAAGATAAGTTGACACATGCACCTCTCCTCCAACTCCCAAATTTTAATAAGACTTTTGAACTCGAATGTGATGCTAGTGGGATTGGATTGGGTGGTGTTTTGCTACAAGAGGGAAAACCCGTTGCATATTTCAGTGAAAAATTGAGTGGGCCTGTTCTGAACTATTCTACTTATGATAAAGAATTGTATGCTCTTGTGAGAACTCGGAAACATGGCAACATTATTTATGGCCCAAGGAATTTGTCATACATTCGATCATGAATCTTTAAAACATATTCGTAGTCAAGGCAAACTGAATCGTAGGCATGCTAAATGGGTTGAATTTATTGAATCTTTTCCTTATGTCATTAAACACAAGAAGGGAAAGGACAATATCATTGCTGATGCTTTGTCTAGGAGATATACTTTGTTGACACAACTTGACTACAAAATCTTTGGCCCGAAACAATCAAAGCCCAATATGTGAATGATGATGATTTTAAAGACGTGTTGTTGCACCGTAAGGATGGAAGGACATGGAACAGATTTGTCTTCAATGATGGGTTTATTTTTAGATCTAACAAGCTATGCATTCCCGCTAGCTCGTTCGTTTGTTGTTGCGGAAGCGCATGGCGGTGGGTTGATGGGGCATTTTGGTGCCAAGAAGACGGAGGACATCCTTGCTAGCCATTTCTTTTGGCCGAGGATGAGAAGAGACGTGGAGCGATTTGTGGCTCGCTGCACGACATGTCAAAAGGCTAAGTCACGCTTAAACCCCATGGTTTATATATGCCTCTACCTGTTCCTAGTGTTCCTTGGGAAGATATTTCAATGGATTTTGTGTTGGGCTTACCTAGGACCAAGAGGGGCGAGATAGCGTTTTTGTGGTTGTGGATAGGTTTTCTAAAATGGCACATTTCATACCATGTCATAAAACCGATGATGCTACTCATATTGCGACTTGTTCTTTCGGGAGGTTGTTCGCTTGCATGGTGTGCCAAACACCATTGTTTCGACCGTGACACTAAATTTCTCAGCCATTTTTGGAGAACTTTGTGGGCTAAATTGGGGACTAAGCTTTTGTTTTCTACTACTTGTCATCCCCAAACTGATGGGCAACCGAAGTTGTGAATAGGACTTTGTCTACTATGTTAAGGGCTGTTTTAAAGACAAATATTAAGATGTGGGAAGAATGTTTGCCTCATATTGAATTTGCATACAATCGTTCGTTGCATTCCACTACTAAGATGTGCCCTTTTGAGATTGTTTATGGATTTTTGCCTCGTGCTCCTATTGATTTAATGCCTTTGCCATCTTCGAAAAACTGAATTTTGATGCTAAACAACGTGCTGAGTTGATGTTAAAACTCCATGAAACAACTAAAGAAAACATAGAGCGCATGAATGCTAACTATAAGCTTGCTGGTGACAAAGGTAGACGTCAATTGAATTTTGAACCTGGTGATTTGGTTTGGTTACATTTGCGAAAGGAACGATTTCTGATTTGCGAAAGTCTAAGTTGATGCCTAGAGCTGATGGACCTTTTAAAGTGCTTGAAAAAATTAATGAAAATGCATACAAGCTTGATCTCCCGCAGATTTTGGGGTTAGTCCCACTTTTAACGTAGCGGATTTAAAGCCATATTTGGGAGACGAAGATGAGCTTGAGTCGAGGACGACTCCAATGCAAGAAGGGGAGGATGATGAGGACATCAATACTACCGATACATCCACGCCTCCACACGTACAACTTCATGGCCCAATAACCCGCGCTCGTGCACGTCAACTCAACCATCGTGAGTTCATTCTTAAGTTTATGTTCCTCTTCTTTATACCCTGGAGGCGCGTGCACTTTTGTTTTACTCAGGAACGATGGAGAGGATCCAACGGGAAGAGGATTCGCGCGGGGTGGATTCGGACTGCAGCACAGTGCCAAGTTCTAACGGCCGCCACGACTTCATGCAAACTCCGATTTGGGCGTGCAAGTACTTGATGGAAAGGTTATCAAGTCTACTTTCAAATGGATCCAGCCCCATGTCAATATCTGTTCTAGAGCGGCTGCAATTGTTCTTTTCTACCGAGTGTTTTCTGTCTTTGGTGCTGCGTCACCTCTTTTGGCCCAATGGGCCGTGTATCAAGTTGGGCCCATTAGGGGCGCGTCCTAGGGTTTAGCACGACTCCGGCACCCCTGTGGTCGTCTCTCCCCTCTACTTAATCCTTCAGCCGCCACCAAGAAGGGCGGGTTTTGTTGATTAGAGTTAGCCTTTTGCTACTTGCACACAGCGCGCGTGTCGGCTAGACCGTCCGTCTGTTTGTCTTCGAAACTCCACCATATCGTGTATTCAGATTGAATCTTTCATCTTAATATATAGCAATTTTAGTGCTTGTTATACTTGTTCTTGCTTGTTCTTCGATTGCTTGCAGGACGAGTGCCCTAGTGGCCGGGTTGTCGCGCACCGCAAGATCGCGTCAACCAACGGAGACGGTGTATCGGTTGCTAAGGCGCATCGTCCTTGGACGGTTGTAGTCGGGCCGTGAACGTCGCCTCTATTTCCCAATCGAGTTATCCTCCACATCTCATCGAAAGATCGGGACTAAACCCTAGCGGGATCACATCAGAATTTATGGAGCGGTTCAACTATCTCGCCAGGTATGCCACTGCCGATATGGACACCGAAGCCAAGAAAGTTGAAGCGTGCAGGGACAAATTGTCACCTGAGCTTAAGCATGCTTTAGCCGCCCATGAAATCAGTAGCATGAAGCCTTGGTGGATAAGGCCCTTCGGGTCGAGTCCAGAGAGAAGGAAGTGGTCGAGGACCGTAAGTGCAAGTGGGCCCTGAAGAAATTCGCGAGAAGTAGCAGCTCCACTCGTCCTCGGCTGGCCTCTCCTCCAACAAGCAGGCCCATGTTCTGGCAACCACCGCGGCCAATGTATGCGTTACCACGACCACCAGTTCTGGGGTATCGCTAAAATCCTCGGCCAGTACAAGTAGTTCGGGATGCTTCACGCACCGCCAATGTTACGTGCTACAACTGTCGCAAGAAAGGGCACTACTCTCCAAGGTGCCCATAACCGAAGACTGGGAAGACCGGGTCACGTCCATAAGCTGCACCAGCTCCACCTGAGGCCCCAAGTCCCGCTCAGGCTGGACAATGGAGAATTCTTGCAAGTCAGAAGCCAGCCCCGACATTCGGCAAAGGGCGGCTGAACCACGTCAGCATCAAGAGCAAAACAACTTAAATTGAAACCAGAATTTCTTAGAAATGTTGTGCACATACAATCACCTGGGTCTACCTTGGCCACAAAATTACTATGCAAAGGGGTAGAATTCCATATGAATGGGGTGAAATTTTTGGCCGATCTTATATTGTTAGACACCTTGGGATTGGATATTATACTTGGGATGGATTGGTTATCCAAACACAAAGGAACCATTGATTGTGCACGTGGGACGGTAACGCTCCATAGCATTAACGGACAAGTGGTTAGGTTCACTTGTGAAAAGTCTTATACTTCCAAGCACCCATCCACTCAATCTCTCTCTGTACCGAAATCAAAAATGGTACCCGTTGTAAATGAATATCTTGATGTATTTCCGGAAGAGCTGCCAGGAATGCCACCTGATCGAGACATTGAATTTGTGACCGATCTAATTCCTAGAACAACAACCATTGCTAAAAGACCTTACCGGATGACAACAGAAAATCTGAAAGAACTGAAGAAGCAGATCAATGAACAACTGGCTAAAGGCTTTATTCGCCTAAGCTCATCTCCATGGGGCTGTCCTGTGCTATTTGCACCGAAGAAGGATGGAACCATGCGGATGTGTGTCGATTATCGACCCCTAAAAGAGGTCATGATCAAGAATAAATATCCTCTTCCCAGAATTGACGATTTATTTTATCAATTAACCTGTGCCCGTGTCTTTTCAAAGATTGATCTGAGATTGGGATATTTTAAACTCAAGATCAGACCTGAAGACATTTCGAAGACGGCCTTCACTACTCGCTATGGTCTGTTTGAATACACCGTGGTTTCTTTTGGCTTAACCAATGCGCCAGCCACCTTCATGAACATGATGAATAAAATCTTCAGGGAATATCTTGATAAATTCATGGTGGTGTTCATTGATGACATCCTTATTTACTGCAAGAATGAGGAAGAACATGCGCAACATCTGTGCACGGTACTTAGCTGCGGGAACACCAACTTTACGCCAAGTTCTCAAAATGTGAATTTTGGTTAAGAGAAGTTGGATTTCTCGGTCATGTCCTTTCGGAGGGTGGTATTGCAGTTAATCTGAGTAATGTACAAAATGTACTAAACTGGAAGCAACCACAGAATATCTCCGAAGTCAGAAGTTTCCTTGGTTTGGCCGGATATTACCGACGTTTTATCGAGAATTTTTCTAAAATATCTCGACCTTTGACCCAGCTCCTCAAAAAGGAAACTAAATTCATTTGGTCTGAAGCTTGTGAAGCAAGCTTCCTTGAACTGAAAAGAAGGCTTACCACTGCCCCAGTGCTGGTAATGTCAGATGTCAACAAACCCTTCCATGTTTACTGTGACGCATCATGACAAGGACTGGGTTGTGTGCTTATGCAGGAAGGAAAGGTTGTGGCCTACACTGCACGCCAGCTAACGACCTCATCAGCTTAACTATCCAACCCACAACCTAGAGCTAGACGCAGTAGTGCATGCTCTAAAAATCTGGTGGCACTATTTGGTTGGGAACTGGTGTGAAATCTTCACTGACCACAAAAGTCTGAAGTATTTCTTCACCCAACCGGATCTGAATCTGAGGCAAAGAAGATGGCTAGAACTCATAAAAGATTATGATCTTGGCATTCATTATCACCCTGGTAAAGCAAATGTTGTAGCAGACGCTTTAAGTCGAAAGCAACGCCAACCAGTTGATGATGAATCAACAGCCCAACCATCTCTGTCAACTGAGTTCCAAAAGTTAAATTTGGGGTTAGTGGAAGATGGCTATGTTGCTGCATTAGCATTACAGCCTACTCTCTATTTTCAAATTAAAGCAGCCTATAACTCTGATAAAGAGGCTGCTGAAATTTTGAAGGAGATCAATACAAAATCCCAGACTTTGTACACACTCAATCCGGATGGAGTAATCATGCATGGGAAACAAATCTATGTTCCAGACAACCAGAACCTTAGAGAGACTATTCTTACAGATGTCCATTGCACCCCTTTAACTATCCATCCGGGATGTATGAAAATGTACCAAGACATTAGGACCCAATATTGGTGGCCTAGCCTGCGGCGAGACATAGCTGCCTATGTTGCCATCTGCGACACCTGCCAACGGGTCAAAGCTGAGCATCAACGACCTGCTAGTCTGCTCCAACCTTTGCATGTTCCAGAATGGAAATTGATGAAGTTGGAATGGATTTCATCACAGGCTTACCTAAGACCCCTAGCGGGCACAACTCCATTTGGGTTATTATGGATCGACTGACGAAAGTGGCTCACTTCATACCAGTACATGTGACATATGGTGGAGCCAAGTTAGCCGAGTTATACTTAACCCACATTGTGAGACTCCACGTGTATCAAAAGTCATCATATCTAACCGTGGCACTCAATTTACTTCCCAATTTTGGGAAAATCTACAAGAACTCCCGGGAACTAAACTGTTCTTCAAGACGCCTTCCACCCACAAACCGGAGGACAAGTGGAGAGGACTAACCAAATCCTTGAAGATATGCTCGAGCTCGTGTGCTTGAGCATAACACAAATTGGGAGAAATGTCTACCATTTGTAGAATTCTTTTATAACAATAGCTTCCAATTTAGCCTTCAAATGTCACCATTTGAAGCACTCTATGGAAGAAAGTGTCGGACACCGCTATACTGGTCAGAAGTGGGAGAAAGGCAATTTTTCGTGCCTGCAGTTATTAACGAGGCTGAAAAGAATGTTACTCTCATCAGAGACCAGTTGAAAGAAGCACAAACTAGACAAAAGAGTTACTTTGATCGCAAACGATGGGAGTTAAGCTTTGATGTAGACGACTATGTCTATCTTAAAGTGTCGAAACTTGGCTTCGGCAATAGAAATTTGGGGGTGAAGTCAAGATCGCCAAGCTCAATGGGTTAAGTGAAAAACAAGGTTTAGACAGGTTCAGGCCCTCTCGTGAGGTAATACCCTACTCCTGTTTTGGGGATTTGATCCGCCGAGTGTTTATTGATCTCAAGATCTCGTGTGTCTAATAGCTCGTATATGCTTCGCATACATCTGATATCTGATATCCCTCAAAGGATGCTCCTTACCCTATCTTACTCTAAGTCAGTTTCCTCAATCTTACCAAGTTATGACTATGAGCTGTTGCCTTATCTAATCGGCAACGTAACACCCAAGTCATAGTCGGTTTACATAATTAGCAGGCGTAACCTATCCATATTACCAGTCTGATAAGCTTGCCATGTGGGTATCCGATTGCCATAATCTCCACAGTAGCCCCCGAGTCCTTCGCAGTCGACGAGATAACTTTGCCTCAAACAAAGATAACTCACAGCCAAACAACTCTTTGGCCGAGTGCTTCTGCTGCCGAGTGGTTCCGTCATCTCTGCCTGAATCTCCCGAGTGGCTCCAAAGACTGTGAAGGGCTGGAAAACATCCCAAAAAATTCTCAAAAAATAAATATCTAGGTGCATCTCGTGATGCACCTAATTAGGTGTAGCCCCCGACTATGTGGTTAGTCAAAAACAGACTAAGCATATAGTCAAGAACTAAAAATCATTCTCATATAAATGCTTAGCTCAAGCTAAAGCAATCATAAAAAATCTCATCACTCGGCAAGCTCATGCTTATCCGAGTAGATTTGCCCGAGTCGTCTCGGAACAAATAGTTTAATTAGCCCTCATGGGTAAGAAATCAATTCACTCGACAAGCTCATGCTTATCCGAGTTGATTTGCCCGAGTCATCTCAGAACAAATAGCTCAATCGACCCTCGTGGGTAAAAAACACTTGGCAAGCTCATACTTATCCGAGTTAACTTGCCCGAGTCATCTCGGAACAAATAATTTAATCGACCCTCATGGGTAAACAAATTTTTCAGTCATCGAAAAATAAGACCAAAATATTAAATAGCTCCCCATAATATTGGTCTTAATCTAAAAAGATCTTCATCAAGGTGGAAAAACAGCATTGATATAATCATTTAATCAAATGCTTAGAAACCAAATAGTCCCTGTCGTCAGGACAGCCATGAAAAGCTTAACTGTTCGTCACCTTTCAAATTGCATCGTGCCAACTTCTCATGAAATTGCGCAAACCGCGGTATGAAAGGATTTTAAAGGTATTGGGCTATGTGACACGTGCATATTACCAGGGCAAATCTGCTTAAGTTCATCCACTTAAGTCCCTAAGGACACGTGTCAAGCCACACCTTAGCTGGGCCACAAGTCTCTCATGGGCTCGGCCCAATCGCGAGATAACTTGGCAAAAACCCTCAAGTCTTTTTACGAAGCCTCGAGGTCATCCCCGCGACTTCGTCTTTCCCAAAAACTTCCTCTTTCGTGTCACTGTTCACAAGCTCTCCGCGGAGAACCCTAAACTCTTGCGCGCCCAAATCCATCCATCTAGGAACTCTCGTTCCATCACAAGCCATCTTCCACATCCAGCCTCCAAGATTCCCTTGACGTCCGAGGTTCAGTCGGGAGTAAGTTTAATCATCTTGATCTCTTTATGCCTCCGATGTTGCTTGTAACCTCTGATGTGAACTTGTAGACATCTAGCTTATTTATGTTAATGCCTTGACTCGAGTCTTCATAGAAAATTTCTTAAGTAATTTTCGTTCGACTGTCACCAAGCCTAAGCTTGATTAGGTCATCAAAAAATTCTCAGTCCTTATCTATTGAACTTGAATCAAAACATTAAACAATGATAAACCAAATGTGAACAAGTTGCCACAGAAAACCATGCTTTTTTGACATATGTATAGCCCCCGACTGTCAACTCAAGAAGTTATCTTGCTTGAGATTGGCAGTCGAGAATAGCATGAAACTTAAAGCAATTTAAGCATAGTATCATCGAAGATGTTCGATATTCCAGGAGTTCTCCACCATGGATCCATCTTCACGCTTTAGCCCTGCTCCTGGCCGAGTCACCTCAGCGATTATGTATGGCCCTTCCCATAGTGGAGATAATTTGTGACGGTCCTTGGTGGTCTGAATCTTGCGTAGAACCAAATCACTGACAATGAAAGCTCGTGCCCGAACATTGCGACTGTGGTATCGTCTGAGTCCTTGAAGATATCTTGCCGACTGGATCAGAGCTGCCTCTCGGGCTTCTTCCAGTCGGGTCAGATCGTCCACTTGGTCTTGATCGTAGCGCTCGTCGTTGAAGCTATGAACTTGTAGAGATTCATACTCTATTTCGTTCGGCAACATGGCTTTTGCCCCGTAAACCAGAAAGAAAGGAGTTTGGCCAGTAGCCCGACTGGGCGTAGTCCGTAGAGACCATAGAACCGAGGGGAGCTCTTGAACCCATTTGTCAGCATAAGGATTTAGCCGGTCAAACACTCGAGCCTTGATTCCTTGAAGAACCATGCCATTGGCACGTTCAACCGTCCATTGCTTTTGGGATGGGCGACCGATGCGTAGCGATTTTGATGTCGAAGTCTTCATAGAATTCCTTAAAAATGCCTCTAGTGAATTGGGTCCCATTGTCGGTTATTATCCTGTTGGGGATTAGAGATTAGGGTTTAGGGTTTGGTGCACGATGTTGAGGATGAAGTCTCATGCCTTGTCGGCGGTGATCGTAGCAACCGGCTTAGCCTCGATCCATTTGGAAAACTTGTCAATTGTGACGAACAGATGCGTGAATCCTCCTGGAGCCTTCTTGAAAGGACCGACCATATCCAAGCCCCATACCGCAAATGACCAGGATAATGGAATCATTTGTAGCTCTTGGGCTAGGACATGGCTCTGCCGAGCGAAGAACTGGCAACCTTCACCTGTTCGGATGACTTTGTCGGTGTCGAAAACCACCGTAAGCCAGAAAAAGCCTTGTCTATAAGCTTTTCCCACCAAGGTGTGTGCTGCCCGTGACTTCCACATATACCCGAGTGGATATCTTGGAGTAGTTGCCGTCCTTCCTCAGGCGTGACGCATCTCATTAGGACTCCACAAGGGCTCCTCTTGTATAAATCAGAATCTACCATGACATAAGCTTGACAATGGCGTCGAACGCGTTCCGCCTCATCCTGGTCTTTCGGCAGCTCTTGCTGAGTTAAAAATTTGATGAGTGGTGTCCTCTAGTCGGTGTCGATCATGATGACTTGGTTTGCAACTTGCTCGTTGGGAGTTGGTTTTGCCGCAACAGTCGGCTCAGAGAGATGCTCTACGAAAACGTCTGTTGGGGCACTTCTCGCTTGGACCCGAACTACGCCAACTCGTCGGCTGCCTCGTTGTTATGTCTCAAGACATGGGATAGCTCCTATCCGTCAAACTTGTCTTCAAGTTTGCGAACTTCTTGCCGATAGGCCTCCATGGTGTCGTTCAAACAGGACCAGTCTTTCATCACTTGGTTGACGACCAGCTGGGAATCTCCTTTCACGACCAACCGTCATATCCCGAGTGAAATAGCAAGTAGTAGGCCATGCAGCAGGGCTTCGTACTCGGCGACGTTGTGTGAGGCAGAAAAGTGAAGGTGAAGAATGTATCTTAGACTTTTCCCAGTCGGGGAGATCAGCACGACACCTGCTCCCAAGCCAGTGATCCTCTTGGATCCGTCAAAGTGCATGGTCCAGTACTGTAGATCATCTCGAGGTACATCTTCTTGTTGTTCGGTCCATTCAGCCAGGAAATCCGCCAGGGCTTGTGACTTTACAGACGTCCTCACCTTGAAAGTTAAGTCCAGCGGCATCAGTTCTAGGGCCCACTTCGCGATGCGCCCAGTCGCCTCCCGGTTGTGGATGACATCACCGAGTGGAAAGGAAGTGACGACGGTGACCGAGTGACCCTGAAAGTAGTGCGCCAATTTCCTCGCGGTTATCAGAACACCATATAGCAATTTTTGTACCTGAGGGTAGCGAATTTTGGCTCCCGCCAGCACTTCGCTAACGAAGTAGATCGGCCTCTTAATCTTCTGGACTCGTCCTTCTTCTTCGCGCTCAACAACAAGAACCATGCTGACCACTTGGTGAGTTGCTGAGACATACAGTAGCAGGGGCTCCTGAGGCTGAGGTGAGGCTAGGACGGGCGACGTCGTGAGAAATTTTTTAAAATCTTCAAAGGCCTTGTGGGCTTCCGTGGTCCATTGGAAGTCGTCGGTTTTCTTCAGTAGCCTGAAAAAAGGCATGCCTCGCTCGTCGACTCGAGAGACGAATCGGCCTATCGCCGTCATGCAGCCAGTGAGCTTCTGGACGTCTTTCTGGTTACTCGGGGGCTTCATCAGTCGGCTTCTTGTTTAGTTGCGCCGCATATTGTTTGGCGAATTGCTTGTAGATGAAGCAATCTTTGGCCGCATGCTTGTGATTTGGATGATGTGTGCACTGAGCGTTCATGATCGCGTCGTAGGCCGCGACTCGGGGACGACGTTGGGAGTTGGACGTCGTGGCAACCAGGTCCTTGGGCCAGTGCTTGCGTCTTTCTGGCCCTGATTGTTGCTACCGTTATCCTTCTTAGGATGCCAACCTCCTCTCGACTACTTGTCGTCCATTTTGTCAGGCCGATCCTGCCGCGCCGCCTTGATTGCGTCGTTGGACTTGGCATAGGAGTTGGCCGTCTCGAACATCTGCTTCACTGTCTTCGGTGGCTTGCGCCCAAACTTTCCGATCAGCAACTCATCACGGACTCCCTTCTGGAAGGCGGCGATGATGATGTCATCGGCGATGTTGGGGATCTTGTTGCGCTTTTCCGAGAAGCGCCGGATGTAGTCCTTTAGTGGCTCGTCTAGCTTCTGGATGACATTGTAGAGGTCGAAGTGGGTCCCAGGCCTTTCAAAGGTGCCCTGGAAGTTGGCGATGAAGTGATCCCGTAGCTCACTCCACGAGCCGATCGAGCCTCTTGGCAAGCTCGTGAGCCAGTTCCTGGTTGAGTTGGCGAGGGCGACAGGCAAGTAATTGGCCATGGCCTTGTTGTCTCCTCCTGCTGCACGGATGGCGAGGGTGTACACGGTTAGCCACGACTTGGGATCGGTCTTCCCGTCATACTTCTCGATTCCTGTCGGCTTAAAGCAATTCAGCCAATGCACCCGGCGTAGGTCCCGAGTGAACGCAGGTACTCCATCATCGTTGCTGTCGGGCGATCCCCTTCGATCTTCGTGGGAGCGGTGATCTCGTTCTTGATAGCGCCGGTCAAGGACTTCCCGCAGATCACTCGGCGGGGTCCTTGGCAGGCTGCTTCGGTAGTCGGAGTTGTTGCTGCGGCGGACCCGGTCATGGACGAGTGGTCGTCCATGCCGCTTCTCGCGGGAGTCAGCCGATTGCTCTTGATCCTTCCACGGTGCCTCATGGCGGGGGTCTCTTGACCTAGTGGCCGTCCGATCTTGTTCGGGCCTCTTGTAATCCTTCAAACATAGCGGCGGAAGTCGGCTTTTGTCAGGCGTTTCTGCCACGGACTCAGTCAGCCTCCGTGCTGAGGTGGAGGGAGAGCAGTTGGCCGTAGCCGCGACGATGGTCTTGATCTTGTCGAGGATCGGTGTCACTGTAGCGGGTGCCGTTTCGGTAACGGTGTCGAGGAGGGTGAGGGTGGCCACGACGTTCTATTGAGGTGTCTGGAAGATGTTGGCGTTGTCGACTCGCGTCTGAAGTATGACCTCCCGAGCGGATAGTCCAGTCGCCCTCAGGTCCCACTTTCTCCTGTCGGCTTCCTCCTTGCGCCTCTTCTCATCTTCTGCCAGCTTGCGCTCCTGCTCAAGCCTGGCTTGTTCTTCCTCTGCGACCCTGCAGGCCATGGCTGAGTCGGTCTCGGCCACCTCAGCCATGAGAACATTGAAGCACTTCGGCTCGTAGTCCTTGTCGCAGTCGGAGTCGTTGGCCTCGTCCGAGGGGATGTCATAGAGATTGTCGAAGCCTGAAGAGCTGAGGTACTCATCGAGCTCCGTAGATGAGCATGACCTGAACGGTTGGAGAATGACTGCAACTTCCCTTGAGCCTGGGTTGCTTGAATCTGGATCGCTCCAGTCCGGATTGTAGCTTGATGACGGGGGTTCCTTCGGGTGGATCGAATTCGACTCGGAGGAAAGGAGTTTGCAGTAGATCTCGGCGGCGTTTGGTAGCCCAAACCGTGAGAGGGTTTCTCCTCCCGAGTGGATCGATTCCGACGGGGAGGTGAGAAGATGGCTGCAGGACTCAGTGGCGTTTGGAAGTCCGAACGGCGCCGAGTGGATTCCTCCTTCTGAGTGGATGGACTCCATCTTGGAAGTCAGAATTGTGTCGAAGATCTCGGCGTTGTTCGGCAACCCGAATGGCGCTGAGTGGACTCCTCTTTCCGAGTGGGGGGAACCCAACTCGGAAGTCAGAACCTTGTTGTAGATCTCGGCGTTGTTCGGTAGCCCGAACGGCGCCGAGCGGGTTTACCCTCCCGACTGGTCCGAATCCGAGTCGGGGAAGGAGAGCTTGTTGAGTCCTTCGGTGGCGAAGTCGTCAATGCCTGATGAAGATCCCATCGCGCTTTTCGGCGAGAGTGAAGAAGAAATCTTGACACGCAGGCCCCTACCTGGCGCGCCAACTGTCGAAACTTGGTTTCGGCAAGAAATTCGGGGGTGCAGTCAAGATCGCCAAGCTCAATGGGTTAAGTGAAAAACAAGGTTTAGACAGGTTCAGCCCTCTCGTGAGGTAATACCGTACTCTTGTTTTGGGGATTCGATCCGCCGAGTGTTTATTGATCTCAAGATCTCATGTGTCTAATAGCTCGTATATGCTTCGCATACATCTGATATCTGATATCCCTCAAGGAACGCCCCTTACCCCTCCCCCTTATATAGTCTTGAAGGGCGAGCTTACAAGTCGGAAACCCTATCTTACTTTAAGTCGGTTTCCTCAATCTTACCAAGTTATAACTATGAGCCGTTGCTTTATCTAATCGGCAACGTAACACCCAAGTCATAGTCGGTTTACATAATTAGCAAGGGTAACCTATCCCTATTACCAGTCGGATAAGCTTGCCATGTTGGTATCCGATTGCCATAATCTCCACATAAAGTCTCTCCTCTGCGAGGAACTCAGCGCTTCCAAATACATGGTAAACTCGCTCCACGTTACATTGGACCTTATCGTATCATTGCCAGACGTGGACAAGTAGCCTACCAACTGGAATTACCCCCTCAGCTATCCAACATACATGACGTGTTTCACGTCTCTCAACTCCGCAAGTGTCTTCGTACACCTAACGAGCACGCTCCTCTGGAGGACATAAATCTGAATCCGAATCTTTCATATCAAGAGCATCCCATTCGGATCCTCGAAGAAAAAGAACGACGAACCCGAAGGAAGACCATCAAGATGCTCTGAGTGAAATGGAGTAACCACACTGCAGACGAGACTATGCGGGAACGTGAAGACCGGCTGGAATCGAGTTCCCTAGCTTCTTTTAGAAGGAACGAATCTCGGGTCGACATTCTTTTGTAAGGGGGTAGAGCTATCACATCCCGATAAAACATGTAACTAGTAAATCAAGGGGGAAAGTATACTGTAAATATTGAACCAAAAGTCTTCATTTGAGTGAGGCACGGATATTCGGTTTTCGTATAAAAAGTGCATGTGCATAATAGAGGCATAATTTTCACTTGGAACTTAAACAAAAGGGACCAAAGAAATTTAGGAAAAATACCCAAAAACTTAAAAGGAGCATCAGCAATCAACCACAAGAATTAGGGACACATTACAAAGGTGAAAAATAGGAATTAACATGAAATTAGACTTGACCCTAGGAAAATTTTCTAAGTGCTGTGCTGACAGAGACAGAACTCTGGATCTGACTTTGAACTGTTGCCAAAATTAATCCAGCAAGCCCCAGGCGGCGAAACTTGGCAGTATTGTAGATTGTATCACATTTTACAAGTTTGCCATAGGGTACCACCCCTGAATCAGCCTGCAAGCAATTTTAAACGAAGCCTAAATTTGTAAAGTCGTCACTGCGTCCAGACTTAGAAAATTTTCAGCCTTCCCATCTCTTCTTCCTTTACCCACAGCCATGCGGGCCATACTGACCTGTGGGGCCGTGTTGCCAGTGACACACTGTGTTCTCCCTTGTCTCACTCACCCAGACGCGGGTGCCACGCACGGGAGCACGCGTCGCGCGTGAGGAACGCACTGCGCACGCGTCATTCGCTGCCGAGCCGAGCCCGTTCTCCCGCGCACTGCCGACGACCTAATATAAGCCCGACTAGCGCGACTGCAACAGAACCCTTTCCACTCCTGTCGTGTTCCACAAAGAAGCCGACACCGAACACCCCGAGAGTGCACAGAAACCTCCAGCGATTCCTCTCCGCCGGCGAGCAAGATCTAATCGCATTTGAACTCCGGTGAGCTATTCCCTCAGGCAATGCACGTTCCCAACTCCTTGATCTTTGCTCTCTCTGACGACCAAATTTCACTCCAAATGACGCAGCCAGTGACCGGGAATGCCACCAAGCTGAAGCTGTGAACTACGTGTTCTGCATCGACCGCCGCCGAACCACCCGCTCTTCGCCAGCCCTCCACGGTGAGCCATTGCCAAAGTCGTTTCGCCACAGTGTTACTTGATGCCTGACAACGATTGAAACCGAAGGAATCGCCGGGAAACGCTCTGTGGAAGGAATCCCTCTTTTCTTCCCCAACTCCGACCACTGGCGATGAACCCGCCTCTTTTTCTCTCCTGTGAGTTCTAGCACGATTCCTCTCGATTCAGGCATCCCCAGTACTCACTTGACAACGCCCCACACTCCATTTTCGCAACCGCGCACTGTGACGCTCTGTCGCCGTTCACTCGAAGTGAGAGCCGCCGCCGCCTTGGGACCCTACATGGCGCCACCATCACCTCGACCTCGCCAGCACCCCGTGTTTGCTCGGTAAGCTTCCTCGGTGCCCCTAGTTGCTATTTCCGATACATGCATGACATGGCAAGTGCTAAACCCACACATGCTTGTTGGTCCCGAACCACGGCGCCGCCCGCTCCGTGGCCGGCAACTATTTCGGCCATGGTAGCACGCAAGATAACCACCGCTAGCTTCGCCATGACATCCACTACATTTTATCTTTTGGTCGCGACCACTCACCGGCCGCCGTTTGCCGCCGGCACCGGGGAGAACCTCGCCACGCGCCGCTGCCCTGTTTTCCCTCTCACCGAGCCACTGACGGGCGGGACCCACATGTCAGGCACCAAATCGCATGTTTAAATGTTAAACCATCGCTGACAGCCGAGACCCACACAGCCAGGCGCGCCATTAGACCGTTTCAACACCGGCTGCCGCTGACATGTAGGCCCCACGTGAAACAAAGATGAAATCCGAATAAGGATTTGAAAATCCATAGAAAATTGAAAACAACACATTTTAACTTGGGACAAATTTTGTTAGATCCATAAGATCATAAACTTTAGGACTGTGGAATAAAAATGACTACACACAGTAGCAGATTTATTTAGAAAAATCCATTTTATGAACCCAGCCAATAAAGTAGGTTGAACTTGTAAAAATCATAGGAAAATTATCCTTACTCCGAATAAAGTGAATCAAGACTCTGTAGAAACTGTGAAAGATGTACATTAATACAAAAATAGGAAATCATATACTTTCTGTGGCAGAAAGACCACCTATAGATTTATTTAGTAAAAGAGTTACTTTAGAACACCCCGACTTCCAAAAATCATAGTAGACCTAATAAAATTCCTAAAAATGCAAACTAAATTTTGTTAGGACCATCCTTCTGTGTTCTATCAACTAAAAATAAAACACCTACCAGAAAGCCCATAGCTTAGTCTTGAACGAATTTAGAAAGATACGAAGCTACACCCCTATGCTATAAAAGGGACTATAAATAAGCCTTTCACTTTGGGAAGAAAATACCTTTATAGAGACCCCACTTAATATATATCAATCTGAAACTGAAACACCTACATCTCATATACATTCATCTTAGTTCGTTAAGGTTCTTATAAATGCTTAAACTCTAAAACTTTGTACATATACATTAGACGAACCGTCGGCACCGTTCGAAGATCCCGTGTACTTGTACGATCCGGAGGAAAGAGAACCAGGCAAGTCCTCACCTCCCCCTTTGAACAAATTGATCCTAGTTTTATGGAGGTTATTTTAAAAGGGATGGGAACTTGCATGATATTTGATGAGTAATACTAAAAACTTAATATGAACATGTTTAGTACTACACACTACTACAAAAAAGTTCATAGGTATCGGCCCAAAAGGTGCCGGTCAAAATAAATCCGGCACCTATTTAAACAAAAGTGCCGGTTCTAAAGAAAAACCGGCCCTTGTAATATTGGTACCGGTTTTTTAGAAAAACTGACACCTATAATATATTATAGGTGCCGGTTCTAAACAAAAACCGGCACCTATACTATTGGAACCCTTTTTTTAAAAACCAACACCTATAATATATTATAGGTGCCGGTTTAAAAAAACCGACACCTATACTTTTAACCGAGCCGATAAGATCCTCCAGCCGGCGCACAAGACAGGCTCTCGCCCCTTCTCGATAAGTCCTAGTAGTCCTCTTCCTCTCTCTCGGCTCCATCTTTCTCTCTTGCTCGCGACTGTCCTCTCTCCCTCGGCGACGGCGGCCCGGCCGGCGGCGGCGCGCCAGATCTGGGGGGAGGGGAGACGGTGGATGCGGCGTCGGCGGGGTGACATCGGCGGAGGATGCGGCGTCGGTGGGGCGGCGTCGGTGGTAGATGCGGTGTCGGCGGGGCAGCGTCGACGGTGGATGCGGCATCAGGGAGACCCATAAATGTAGTGAAAACATGTTTTCCAGCACCTTGGCACGTATCCAAACCGTTCCCTTTAGTGCCGCGACTATCTATAACCCTAACAATGATGATAATCATGCCTTTATTTCGCAAGTTCTTCCTGATCATAAGTCTTAAAAATTATAAGGGGGATAGTAAGACCCAAATTAAAAGAACCTAAGAGTATGCCCGCACTCGCCACACATGCCATAATAGAACAAAGAACTAGGGTAGCGTTCTTAAAGGTTTGCTGAAAATAAGGGATAACTAGGGTTGAGTAAATTCCCCAATGATTAAGTTTTGCTAATTTCTTGTAGATGGCTACCATGTATACTCCATTCTACTACAGCCGCGGCTATACCAGGAACATGACTTAGCATATCCTGTGCATCATGCTGCACCAAGCCCGCTTTACTTATCCACCGGAATACCATATCCTAAACAAAACCATCGGGACTTCTCAAACAGCTGTTATGGCCCGTGTAAGTATCAAGGGAAGGACCTCAAGTGAAAGTGATCGTCAGTATGTTGGGTATGGATGGGATAGTAGCTCCGCCATGCAAAACTGCACCTACGTTGCCATCACCCGCCTACGCAATGAGTTGCCTGAGTGGGAGGAATTTTACTATCATATTCCATCTTTAGCTGAGGGAGCCGCAAACACTACCTATGCTGACCTGCCTGATCTAGGTATAGGTCTGCACACCCTATATCTCCAGTTAGCAGGATTTATCTATTCCCTCAACATGCTTTACCATGCAACTTTCTCTGAGCTGCTGAGTGCCCGCACGCGTGTAGCCACCCTAGAGAGGAGTATCTTGCCTAGGTTCCGCCAGGGACACTACACACCAGAGTTTATGTTTGGAGAATACTCCATGTACGCTCCTAGCGAAGACCTGCCACCGCCGGCCGGAATCTACCTCGAGCACAATCCGCCACCTCACACCAATGACAGACGCACCTATCCACCATTGGGAACCACCGGAGCACACCTGCCTCCAGAGTACGTCCACTGGTATGGACGTGTCTACTAGTTGAAGATGGATGCCTAAGCAAGTAGTCGCTGGGAAGACTAGGAAAATCAAGTATGTGAAGCTCATGATGTATCCGTAGCTCTATTTAGGGGTAGATCGAGTAAGGTACTTATGTAACATATGTATCCAGTAGTGACTCATGTAAAAGAACTGTGGAAGGGTATGTAATATAAATCCTGCACTCGTCTGGTTTCAAATCGAATAAATAGAATCATCCGTGTGTGACTTAATGCTACCAAGTGACCGAACCGTTTGGAACCAAAATCTTTCCCAGCAACAGCTAGACGCCGGCCTACGACCACGCTCACCAAGAACGCTCCCCTCACCTCTCCAGCAAAGGTTTTTCCTAACCTTAATTAAGCAAGTCTATTATACAACTTAAGAATAGTTTAAAGATAAGCAAATTAAATCTTATATGTTTGAAATGTTTCAAACGAAAGAAGCCAGTAGAGACTGGGAGTCCCAGTGTTCCACTGCATTAGCACCCTCAACCACACATAAAAACCATCTTGTACATAAAACGTATCAAAACATAGGACATCCAAGCCACGCATTAATCCATACACAAACAGATCTGGAACTTTTCCCCATTATCATTATATCTCCAGGCTTTACATAAGTACACCGGTTGGGTGTACTACCAGCCGTCAATGACGACCAACCACCCATCCGACGAAAGAACAAGTCCAAACCACCTGAGCACCCATCCCTACCAAAAACTTGTTATGCTCATAGTACAAAAGGAGACAGAAGAATTAGGCCGACACCCGCCAGATCTACATACAGAAGTATGATTTCCAAGGACTAGCCACATACTACCTAATCTACTAGCAATCCCAGGAAAGAAAGAAAAACGAGAGGCGCCAAAACAACAAGAAGACAAACCGCCTCATAGACATAATCCTGGTAATCGTCCTCTGTCGCATCCCGCCACCACCTCCAAACGAAAGTCAGAAGATATAGTACCCAAGCCAGTAAGGTATGAAATGCCATTCCGACACACCGTACCCTTGCCCATACCCATCGCCAAGCAGCAACTGTTCCCACCAGAAAGCCCTTTTCCAAACCGAAGCGCTTCGATCTCATCATTACCTGATTATCCTTTCCAACGACCGAATCATCCACTCGCTGAAGCGATGAAGGAACCCTTTTTTCCACCTGAGAATCTGCGGTTGCAAGCTCGCATCGTCAACGAAGACCACTTTTGTTGGCAACCCCTCATTTTGCTCCACCTCCGTTATTGGACTCACCCTCCATTTCCTCTAAAACTACGTGGACACCACTTTCCTCGAGCTCGCTAGACAGAGCAAGTGTGAAGGACAAGCCATTTTCCTTCACCACTTCTCCTTTTAAGTAGCGAAGTGACTCGCGCCCAAAGATTCCCTTGCAGGAATATTAGATTATGGGGACTGTAGGATCTAGGGTACCTAGTTATGTTTTAAAGAAGACAAAATAGTGTAATGGTGTTATCAAAGACAAAGGATCATAGGGACAATACATAGACCTCCGCTTAGAAAACAACTGATGATACTTTGCCATCCTAAACAGATGTTTTACCTCTTGCCTGAGTGATGTGAAAGCTTGGACTTGAGAAAACCCTATAACCTGGCAAACCATCCACCCATATCTTAGCCCAAATCTCGGGGACGAAATTTCCTTTAAGGGGGATAGAGCTATAACATACCCAAATCTTAGGGTTAAGTAAAACCATGTCAAGACAAAGCTAGAAGTAAGGATTCCCAATTTCCTGACCCAAAAATTTTCATTTCTAACCTAGGTGGAGTGTTTTTTTTAAAACCTAAGGCATGATTAAAACTTTGAGATTAAAATAAAATTTTTCAATCTTTAAACATTGTTCCTTTAAAGCATAAGAGCATGCTTACGCATAAAATATATTTTGGCAAAAGAATCTTCTGTGCAACTGGAATTTTGAAATCTCATCCATTATAGGTTCATCCCTTAAACTCAGAAAAAATTCAAAGAAAGCCCTATACTAAAATTGGATGCACATGCATTAGGGGGAAATACCTAAACGAAGAAAGACTATCCCGATTTCTCTGGACTAAACCACATAGGATAAAATTATGGAAAAATCCCTGTAGATGCCCTACATTATATTCACTCCACTGTAATTTGTACACAATTTAATGAGTAACCTTGATGCTTCAAATAAATGAAACAAAACAGCAACCTAATGGTGGAGACAATGCTCAAATTGACTGAAACCAAGTTCCACCTAAAAGTGAATTTAAATGCACATAAAGCAGTATAGGAAATAATTTATTCAAATACTAGGTTAAATGCCAAAATTAAATATAATTTTTCTATAATTTTTCTGGACTATGAACCTCCTAAAAATCCCAACAAGGTTTAAAATACCCAAACTTTGTCGAATTTCTATGGGCAAACCATGAGTGATCTTTGAGTGAAACCAAAGAAAATGGGTTCTTCATATACTCCTCTATCTACAGAAAATATTCAAAAATTTATCCAAATCAAGGGGGGAAGATAAATCGAAATTATCTCCAAAATTCAAGTGGACACAAGAACCTACCCATCCTCCACTCCCTGCCTCGCTTACCACGCGATTGGACCACTTGTCATCACCTGTAGCTAGCCTCCACTCAGTCTCTTTCCTCTCCACCGCCGAAGGACGCAGCACCCCGAGCAACATTGCGATGAACACCGGCGCCACGTGGCCTTGAGGTGTCGATGCCGTGCAAGCTTGCTACGCCTTGCAAAACTCTCCCGCCTCGGTCGCCCAACCCCGCTCTCTACCTCAGAACCCAACCAGTCGAAGGAGGAGAGATCTAGAGCATTGATTCCCCTTTGTCCCCATCGCCGGCCACAAAGAAAACAGCCACCACCGTCGCCAAGGTGCCACGGTCACTCCTCTCTACCTTGTGTTCCTTAATCACCATTCAATGCCGAACCATTTCTCTGTTAACACTATTTCCATTCGCCCATTGTAGTTGCAGGAATGCTGACTAGCACCACCAAAGTCTGGAGCGCGTACCGGACGTCGTCGCCGCATCCACGATGCCGTTCCCGGCAATGTAGGCCGAGGCAGACCGAGTCCTTGCGCCCACACCTTCGCCTCGACTTCCTCGACATTTGCCCTCGAAGATCCTAGCGAACGGTACACCGAGGAAAGAGATCGACATCCGTCTTCCTTGGCATCGACCAACTGTCACACCCCGAGTTTTGCCCCTAAATCGTTTAAATAATTTACTCTGAAATAATCAGAATTTTTGGAATTAATCTTGAGTCAACAATTAATTTTAAAATGCATTTAATAAATGGAAATGGCATGGTAGGATTTTTTCTAAATTCTACGTGTCAAAATACACTAACAGGATTTTTACGGGAATTTTAAAAGCACTAGAAGTATTTTTAATCAATTAAATAAGCAATCTGCAATTTAATTATGTCCCAAAATCCTTTTTCTTTTTTTCCTTTTTCCCGCGTATGTCCTTTGTACGGCTCCCGCCCATTTTTCCCTAACCGGGCCGACAGCCTAGTTGCCTCCCCGCCGGCCTCCCTCTCTCTCTGGACTTGGGCCGAGCGGCCCAGTGCCGCCGCACGCCAAAGTCCACCAGCCTCCCTCGCGCCGCGGGCACCGACGGTGGGCCACTTGTCGGGCCGCCTTCCCGTGCCCAGTGGCCTAGCCACCGCCGCCGTCATTTTCGTGTGCCCCACGCCATGTCGAGCCCGCGTCGGGCCCGAGCTAGCGCCGCCACACCCATCCCCGTGCTTCGTGCATGTCGAGGCGGACTTATCCGCCCCGAAACCGCCGCCAACGTTTTTTCTCTCTCTCTCTCCGTGTCCGTTTGTGTCGGCAAGAAACCCGGGCCAATCGTACCCGATTTGGCCTCCCCTAGCCCCCAATAAAGCCCGCTCGTGCACGCTGCGTCTCCCCTTTGTCGCCGCCGCCGTTTTAGCCCCAAATCGTTGCTGCCCTTTTTCTCCGCCGTCGGCCGTCGTGCTTCTTCTCCATCTCCGGTGAGTTTGTCGCCGCCCCTTTCCTTCGGTTTCCTACGTTGCGTCGCCACCCCAAGCCATCCCGAGCAGTGGCTCTTCTCCGCGCCGCCTTTCGAGATCCGCACCGCCATTTCCCGCGTCGCCGCAGCCTGGCCGGCCGCCGCGGGGCCATGGCCAGCGGCCAAAGCTCGAGCCACCGTCGCACCCACGCGAACCCTAACCCTAGCGCGCCGCAGCCGTCCGATCGCTCTGATCGGGCGAATCTGGGCCGCCCAATCCCGCCCGTGCAGTTGCCGCCCGATCGGCCACCGCCTGCTCGATGGACGCCACGTGTCCCGATCCGAGCCACCACCGCGCCGCCCAACCAGGGCGCGCCACACATCCCCGCCGTCCGGCCGCACCGCTTGCGTCAGCCGCTAACGTCAGCCCTAGCTGACATCAGCGTTGACCGCGTTGCCGATGGTGACGTCAGCATGACGTCATCCCTTGCCGCCCCGCACAAGCTGACATCATCTCGGGACTTAATTATGCAATAATTATTTTAGTCTTTTCTGTTTTGTTTAAAAATTACAATTAAACTTCTAAAATTCATATCTTTTTAATCCGATCTCCGTTTTAGTCTATTCAAATTTCATTAAATCCAGAAAAATGTCAAGAATCCATTAAAAATACTTTTTAGTGTTGTTTCAGTAGATTTTTAGGGTGTATTGTTGAGTGCTTTGTTTGTCATGTAGATTCCGACCTTTCCGATGAGCCCGTCTACCTCGAAGTAGTCGCCGAGGTTCCCCAGTCTCCAGAGCAAGGCAAGTCATACTTTACATTGATCATATTGTACCTAATTTATTTTTAAATATCTCATTTCTCTGAAAAATTGCATATGTTTTAGAATGTAATTTCATGGGACTATTATACCTATTGTACTCAACCATAGGGATTGTATACCTTATACCATTGATAACTTGGGTTCAAGATGACTAGATGTTAGTTTAGAACATGCTTAGCCATGCTTAGCTCAATTAGCTCACTTAAGGAAATCATTAATCAATTAGTATATTAGAGACTAATTCTCTAATGTTGTCAAGTTTGTGACTCTGTCCTAATAATACTAAACTATGATAATGGTGGGTTGTGAGCGCACAGTTGGATATTGGTTAGCGTACTCATGACAATTAAGGACCGGTTCTCGGGAAACCCTGAAAGAATTACCGTGCATACCACAAGCCAACATGGGTAATGGCTAGGTCTGTAGCATGGTTGTCTCTCGCCGATGTACCCTAGTGAGGGTGGGCGTGATGGAGTTGGGTCGGCCCCAGTTTGAAGGGTTGATTGGCTTTCGGATTCACCACGGAACGAGAGAGGGCTGCCCATTACCCGATGGGAGTGGGGGCGAAACCTTGGTGTGGTACGATTGGTTAGAGAGGGTTATGTGAAGGGTCCTGTCACAGTTCCTTTTCGGGGTATCGTGGTGGTACTCCGGCACACGGTAAAGTGTCATGGGATTGTGTCTTGTCGGTACAGTTGTACACCTCTGATCAGAGTAAAACTATTCGAATAGTCGTGCCCACGGTTACGGGCGATCGACCAGATTCACCTTGATTAGTCTCACTTATTTACATGAATGAACTGTTGGGACTTGACTATATAGATGGATGGATGGGCCTTTGCAACGTGGTTTTAATGTTGGATAGTGTTTATTTAATATTGCTTAATTATTACTACTGTTTTACTACTTTCAACTATTATTACTGTTTTCTGCAATGCTATTTTTTGCAATTGAGCCTATTATCCCTTTCCTAGATATTTATCCTGCATCATACCTCCTCTTCTGGTATGACTTGTTGTGTATGGTGGTTGTACTTAGTCTTACTCTATTTTCCCCCCACAGTGCCAGAGGTTGAGGTCGAGGAGGTCTTCGAAGAAGTGTAGGCTTGTTTGCAATCAAGGGTTAGCTGTGGTGTTGGTGTTTCGCTTCGCTCGAGTCAAGCTTAGCTTAAGCCAGTCTTTTTCTTTTCCATTGCATTTTTGTAACTCTTTTATATTGCTTCTAAGACATGGATTCTGTAATATCAATAATTGTCGGGGTGTGTACCTCGGCTAATGCTTGGACGAGGATTTAATGCACAAATCAGCTGCGAAAATTCTGGTGTGAATTTCTGGGCGTGACACCAACCGCCGCCACGGGTCGTCGCCGGTGATTCCTCCGCAACCGGTGAGCCATTGTCCGAATCCTTGCACTTGAACCATTTCGGGGTACCCAACGACCTAAAGATCCTCTCCTAGCGAAGCATTGGCCGAGTCGAGCTGTCGCCGTCGCCCTCCCGGTTCTGCCACCGTCGCTGTTCGGGCTTCACGTCGCCAGGACCACCCGCGCTTCGCCAGCTGTTTGCATCCTCGGGTAAGCTTCCGTGCCTCACGTAGGTGCTTATACATGCAATGCCTCAGTGCTATTCGGTCTCTAGAGTAGTTGTACAGTTCACCTCGGACCCGACCGCTGCCTGTGCTCGTCACCGGCACGACTCCAGCCACCATAATGCACGGGGCCACCACCATTGTATGAGCAAGACCCTTGCACGCATTTTCCTTTTGGACATGACACCCAACTCGCCGTCGTTCGCCGTCGCCGTCGTCCGGAAGGTCATCGGCACACCCCGGCCCTGCCTCTTCTTTCCCTCACTCTCGCTGACAGCCGGGCCCCACCGATTCAGGCGCGAAGGCCTCCCTCTTAAACCCATGAGCCAGTGACCAATGGGCCCCGCGCGTAAGAGAGATAGGAAAAACAATCACCAGTATGTTTTTTTCACAGAGAGCAAACCACTTCTTCAAAAATCCATATAAAATTCATTTGAAAACATTTTCGGATGGAACAAATTTATGTGGGCTCCTTAGACAATGAACTTAATGTGGAACCATAAAACATGGCACTCACTGCACTGGAAATATCCCAAAAATTTAAATAAGTCAGGACACACATAAACCAAAGGAGAATTTGTAAAATCTCTAGAAAATTCAAATTAACTTCATTTTGAGCAAAACCAAATCCTATAGATTCCTCATCACACCCTCTCTGACCTGGGAAAATAAAAAGTTATACTTCCCTTGAGTCAAATGTGGGTAAACCTAATTTTAAGGAAAAGATGCACTTTAGGACAGTCAAACTTTAGGGATTTATTAAAAATTCATTTTACCATATTTTTCGGGAAACTTAGATTCTGTAGAATCATCCAAACATGTACTTTTAAAATATAAAATAATACCATCTGCTTTCTGTGTAGTGTAATGCCTTAACTTAATTGTAAATGAAACTAATGGTTTAATGCAACCACTAACATGTAAGAATTGTAGGAAATCCAATTTTTATCCTTTTAGGTGAAATAAGATTTTATAAAACCAGGGATTAATGAACTCCCATTTAGTAAAATAAAACATAGCCACTCATCCACTGGAATATAGAGAAAAGACTCTAGATAGGTAGCCTAGAAAGTAAACAAGGAAATTGTTATATGTATACACATCCAAATGTGCATATATGTGGTTATACAAACATGAAACATAATCCTAGCTCTAGGTATGTTAGAATATAAGGTGTAGACCAGTAAGCCTCCATTTCCATCCCAAGCTTACCAAGACTTAGCATCATTAGCTTCATAGGCAAAACATAGATTAATATGTTGGGCACCAACCATAGTGAGTTTACCTAATACGAAAGATGTACTTGGAGGGGCAACTTAGACTCCAAAGATCCTTAGCAATTAGGATTAAGTTTCTTAGCTAAATAATCCATTAATGGCCCTCCTAAATACAATAACAAGTTCTGGACCTGAAGCCCTAAGACTCCCCTTTAATATGTTATAGGCCTAAAACCCGATATAGTTTCGTAAAATACTTACTAAATTTATTATAGCTCCAAAATAATTATGAAATAAATTGCACTAATCCTAGGAAAACATTTTCCCTCACCTCTGTAAGGTCAAGGTTAACCTTAACCAAGAGGCAAAAGCAATTTAGGATGATACTTAGTTAAATCCTACGTTATACCGAGCCGACTTTAAAGATTAATAACTCCCAAAATAAAAGAGGTAAAATATAAATTTCTTCACCATAAATTATATCCACACAGCACCTATCCACACTAAAGAATCCATTCATTTTAGAGCATATTTAATTTTTATATATTTTGGTATTTACCCGTTATCGGTATTTTCCCTTAGCGGATAATTTCGCGACGGTGAGAAGATTTGCATTCTAACTCATCCCATGAAGATTCTCTAACAGCCAAGGCAAGTTCTTCCCCTCTTTTCTTTGAACACATTGAATCCCATGTTTTGAGGGATAAAATTATTTATTTGCAAACTTGCATGTGAATTTAGATTGTATCGGTATTTTAAAACTTGGGAATGGTAGATATAACCTACTTGCTGCATTTCCTTCCTTGATAATTTAATTCCTTGTTGTTTGTACCCCTAGAAATGGTTAGAGTATATCTTTTGTGCTCAAATGGGTTTAACATGCTTTATACAACCACTTGCCTAGTATTTCGCAAATACTTGTTCCATCCATATTTAAAATGTGACATTTTACTAAGGTGTGCCTTTGCTGAAATGGGAAAAATATAATGTGTATTTGTGAAATAAAATGTGTGAAAATATGATTTTGACCCGGGCGGCAAGTGGCGTGCAATTGATGTATTTGCATTGCCGATAGGGGGAGTGTTTGCCCGAGTCCGTAAGGACCGAACTTGTGTCACCAACTTAAAGATACCGTACATCCACATGTGCTAGTATGGGATAGCCTTAGCCAAGTAATCTAGTTAGCACCTAGCCTTGTATTATGGTAGGCCAAAAAGTATGGGTTCGGATAACCCAGAGGAACTTTCTATTTACCCCGACGTGGTAGTTTAGGCGACTAAGTCTGTTGAATACAACGATATCGTGCCACGTGGGTGGGTTCCTGTCGTGTCCACCACCACGGCGTTAAGTTAAGGCATGGGCCCGCCACTTAACGGTTCTAGGTCATATTCCAGTATGCGTAGGATGGAGGAAATATGTGTCGTGCAGGTGCAAGGCTAGGGACTAAGTAGTGTCAAGGCCTCGTGGTGACCTCTAGACTATACTTAATGAGTAGAGTATGGTAGTACCGATGGGTACCGAATAAACTAGAGCAATTTACTTCATGTGGGTAAAGCTGTACAAACTCTGCAGAGTTAATAAAACTAATCGATTGGCCGTGCTCATGGTCAAGAGCACTTTGGTGAAGTGTCATGAGTATAGACTTAATTGTTTTAAAAACATTTTTATGTGTTTTAAACAAAAGGGGTTGAGTTGTGTGAGTGTGATGGTATTATGTGGCTTGTTGTCATGGAGGATGACAAGGTAACATTATGATGGAACCACACTTAAATTAATGATGAAACTTAAAAACTTGTCTTTGTTAATTGAAGCATCAACTCCTTTGTAAACGATTTGTAAAATAAAACTTGCTTTTCGCTGAAGATGAGCCACCCATATAGCTTTCTTTGAAATATAAGCCTCACATGTAGTACGTTAGGATTGGTTGGTGCTTGCCAGTACATTAACCTATTTAATGTACTGACTCTTGCCACTGGAATATCCATTTTGTTTGCAGGTCTTAGACTTAATCTATTGAGTGATGCAGGTAATCGACTGCTTCTTCTAGGATTGAACTTAACGGCGTAAACCCGTAGTCAGTGTGCTTGTGAAATGGGTAGTAAGCCACTGCTGTTCACTGCACTCTGATTTGTATCTCTATTTGGCCGGTCGGCCATGTAATTATCTAAGTAATATAATCTTTTATGTTCCTTTCAGCTATGTGTATTCGCTATGTATATTAATGCTTGAGACGAAAGTGTGAATCTAACGCACATCTTGGGAGTTAGATTCACACGAGTACGAGTTAGGAATATTTGAGACATTGTAGATCTTTAGCCAAATTTGTCAAGTCTCCTGAACGTGTAACACATCTGGTCGCCACCTTCGAGTAGTTTGACGAGCACGTCTCAGGCTGAAGTTGACTAGCAGGCTAAAGGCCCAGCAATCTCTCACATATCCCTCTCTCGGGACCTCGGGTGTTTCGTTCTACTTGTCTTATGAGCTGAACCATTTCAACTCACATTTCAAATAGAACGGAAGGTCCGGGTAGCCCCGGCACTATATCGGCTATCAACAAGCTGGAGTGTGGATGAACCGACCCATGTAATAGGAGCTAGGATTGAAACTTGTGAACTTTTATGCCGATTCCTGTAAACCCTTGTGAACTTCCATGATGACTCTTGCATTGAAATTTTTTGAAGTCCACATATTTTTGTATGCATGTATGTATGCCCCCTAATTTTACAATGTCAAACATTGATAAAATTATGGCTTGACTAAGGGCGATATCACAAATGTCAACCATCACACATCGGTAGAACTCAACCGATTATGATAAGTTAAAAAGACTAAGGGCGATATAACTTATATCGACCATCTAAAGGCGATGTCAACACATCAGCTACCATGTATCGGCATAACACAGTCGAATCATGAAGTGATCCAAACACTCGGATAATATTTTTTCAAATATTTCCCATTGAGAGCCCTTCCAAAAACTTCTCCATCAAGCCCTTGCAACATGTAAGCTCCCTTAGAAACGGACTTGTAAATCCGAAAAGGCCCTTCCCAATTCGGCAACCATCTGCCGAATTTATTATCACGAGTTCCAATTGGCAGGATCAATTTCCAAACCAACTCGCCTTCTGAAAATGATTTTGGCACAACTTTCTTGTTATAATGACGAATGATTCTTTCCTTAGCTCTTGTCACCTTTTCCAACACAAGCATCCTAGACTGAACCAAGTCTTCCGACTCATCCACCATGAGATTATGATAATCATCGGCTGTCAACTCATCCTGTAAATCAATTCTTCTTCAGCCGATGACACTTTCCCACGGTAACACAGCTTCACGCCCATAAACTATCTTGTAAGGAGGAACTTGGATCAATTCATGACAAGCCATCCGATAGGACCACAAGGCTTCAGCCATTTGGCTATGCCACTGCTTTGGAAACTCAGAGAAATTTCTCTTAATCAATTTGATCAAACTTTTGTTGGATGCTTCTGCCTGTCCATTAGCTTGTGTATAGTACGGTGAAGAATTCAGCAACTTGGATACAAACTCATCGGATACAAAGATAGATCCTTGATCGGCTGTGATAGTCTGAGGAACACCAAGACGGTATATAATACGATCTTTAACAAACTGAATTGCATCCCCAGAATCAACCTTCTTTAATGGTGTTGCCTCCACCCACTTTGTGAAAAAATCGGTTGCCACAATATATAAACTTATGTCTTTTGCTCGAAGGTGGATTGATCTGGCCGATCATATCAATTCCCCAACCTCTGAATGGCCATGGCTTGATTATGGGATTCATAGCCGATGCTGGTGCTCGTTGAATTGCTCCAAACTTCTGGCAATCTTGACAACCTTTATAATATCTGAAACAATCCTCTAGCATTGTCGGCAAAAAATACCCAGCTCGCCGAAGCAACCACTCCATCTTGTGGTCCGATTGATGAGTACCACATATACCTTCATGTACTTCGCCCATCACAACCTTGGTTTGATCGGCACCTCAAACATTTTAGCAATACCCCATCAATTGCTCGATAATACAGCTCATCATCCAACAAGACATATCTCAAAGCCTTATATCACAATTTTCTCGAAGCCGATTGAGAAGGATTCTTCAAATAATTAAACACATCATACCTCCAGTCATCGACTGCGATTATAGCGATTTCTACCTCGATATCTTTGACCATCGGTTTGTATCCCGATGCCCCCTAAGCCAAATCATTAGCTTCAACGTTTTGCTCTCGAGAAATATGCCTCAAAGTTACCAGCCGAAAACTATCAGTCAATTCTTGGCACTTCTCATTGTAGATCATCAATGTACCATTCTAGCACTCTTATTCCCCATCTAACGATTGATGACGAACAAACAATCACCCATGATTTCAACGGCATCGGCTTCGACTTCCTTTAAGACTTGTAACCCCTTGAGAACTGCCTCGTACTCAGCTTGATTATTTGTGGCATAAGGCTTAATAGTATAGGCAAATTCAAAACTTGCCCCCTAGGTGATATTATGACCAAGCCAATACCACAACCATGAGTACAAACCGATCGATCAAAAAACAATGTCCAAGGCACTATGTCAACCGAGCCGATTGAGTCATCACGATATTTGACAATAAAATTGGCTATGGGTTGCCCCTTGACTGTCTTGGGCAATTCATATATGAGATCAAATTCCGTTACGGCATATATCCACGTTCCAACTCTCCCTTTCAACACCGAAGCCGGTAGCATATACTTAACAACATCGGCCTTGCAAACTATGGTGCATTCATTGGATAACAAATAATGCCTCAACTTTGTGCATGAGAAATACAAGCACAAGCACAACTTTTTCACCAGAGAATACCTTGTCTCTGCATCCAGAAGCCTTTTGCTCAAATAAAAGATTTGTTCTCTCCTTGCCCTCAAATTCTTGGATCAAGACCGAGCCGATTGACTTCTTATCGGCTGACAAGTACAACTTGAAAGGTACTCCTTTTTGTGGAGAAATCAATACTGGAGGGGAACTCAAATATTCCTTAATGTTATCCAAGGCTTTTTGTTGCTCTGCCCCCAAGTAAACTCCTAGTCGGTTTTCAATCTGAGCAAAGGTGTGAAGGGTTCCATCTTCCCAGACAAATTAGAAATAAATCTTCTAATGAAATTCACCTTGCCGACTAGAGATTGTAACTGCTTCTTGTCCCCTGGAGGTTGGGTATTCTTGATTGCATTGATGCTCCTCTGTGTTACCTCAATCCCCCTCTCGTGAACAAGAAAACCCAAAAATTGTCCAGCCGATACACCGAAAGCACATTTTGTAGGATTCATCTGTAGTCCATATTTCCTTGTTCTCTCCAAAACCTTCCTCAAATCGGCTATATGGTCATCAATCTCCTTCGATTTCACTACCACATCATCAATATAGATTTCAAGCAACAAGCCGATCAGATCATGGAATATGTAATTCATGGCCCTTTGATATGTAGCACCAGCATTCTTCAAGCCGAAAGTCATCACAACCCACTCATGCAAGTCAATTGCACCAGGACATCTAAAAGCAGTCTTATGAATGTTTTCTTCTGCCATGAAAATCTGATTATATCCAGCATTGCCATCCATAAAACTTATAATCTTATGCCCTGAAGTACCATCAACCAATATATCAGCAATCGGCATTGGGTATTCATCCTTAGGGATAGCCTTGTTTAGATCTCGAAAATCGATGCAAACCCTAAGTTTACCATTCTTCTTGATGACTGGAACTATATTGAAAACCTACTCAGCATATCGGCATGGCCGAATAAAACCAGCATCATACAATCGAGAAATTTTGGCCTTAATAGCGTCATACATATCGGCTTTAAATCTTCTAGGTGGTTGTTTATATTGCCGATATCCTGGTTTGATAGGAAGCCGATGTTCTACAATCAATCAGCTAAGTCCTGGCATCTCAAAATATTCTCAAGCAAAGCAATCTCTGTATTCTTTCAAAAGTTCTATTAGCTTGGTTCTAAAATGAGAAGACAATTTTTTACTGATGAAAGTCGGCCTAGGCCTATCTCCTGGACCTATATCCACTTCTTCCAAATCATCGGCCGACATAAAACCTTGTCCCAATTTGCCATCAATATCATCTACAGTGTCCTTGGTGTAGAAACTTGAACCCTCCACGATGCCCTCAAAGCAATAATCGGGGCTCTTCGTCTCCAATTGGCTGTATGTCACAATCAGACACCTTTAGATAATCTCCTTGCCAAACTTTCCTAGACAAGCAATCAATTCCATCCATCTCCCAAAGAGTTAAATCGCCATTTGCAGTATTGACTAACCTGTCGGCTGGCACGATTTCTACCTTGTCACCTTGCCATTGGATCAAACTCTGATGCATGGTCGAAGGAATACAACAATTTGCGTGAATCCAATCCCTTCTAAGCAACAGGCAATATGAACCCTTTCCATCGATGACAAAGAACGTGGTAGGGACAGTTTTGCTGCCGATTGTCAACTCCACATTTAAAACTCCTTTTGTTTCCGATGGATTGCCACCAAAGTCTTTGAGAACCATGTTGGTCTTGATGAGATCATCTGAATTCTTGCCCAACTTTTTGAATGTAGCATATGGCATCAAATTCATAGCGGTTCCACCATCAACCAACATCTTGGACATCGGCTTGCCATTAGCAAATCCTTTGACACACAACGGCTTGAGGTGTCGATGCCCTGTTCCTTTTGGTTTCTCAAAAATAGCTTGTTCTGGGGACAAAACCAACTTGGCTAAGGATTCTTCCAAAAGATCTGCATCGGCTTGGCTAGCCTCATATTCTGCTGGTAATACAAATACCATGTTAACCAATGTAGAAGAAATAGCCTTTCCCTTAGCCGGCCTTTTCGCCTTATCAGCTTTGACCTCATCGGCTGAAACCACCTTGCTCTTGACACGCCACTCTTTCATTGAGTGTTTTTGCGTTTTATTCTTCAGCCCATGATTGATCTCCGCTTGTACCTCCTGGAAACATTCTCTGCTCCTCATCCTTTGAACCCTCCTTTTATGATTCTAAGTGAAAATGCCAGAAGGACACCATTGAGGGTTCATGGTCTCGTCTTCATCCTCATCAAAATCCTCTTGTGAAAAATACTGATGAACTGGACCCAACCTCTTAGGAACAGGGAGTTTCCTTTGTTTTGGCCGATTTCCCTTAGGACCAGATCGGCTTGAATTTCCAGCATAGTCTTCATCATAGCTACATGTTGGACAGTCTTCTAGTGATGCCAGTCTCATCCCTTCTGATGAGGACATCAATACTACCGATACATCCACGCCTCCACACGTACAACTTCATGGCCCAATAACCCGTGCTCGTGCACGTCAACTCAACCATCAGGTGAGTTCATTCTTAAGTTTATGTTCCTCTTCTTTATACCCTGGAGGCGCGTGCACTTTTGTTTTACTCAGGAACGATTGAGAGGATCCAACGGGAAGAGGATTCGCATGGGGTGGATTCGGACTGCAGCACAGTGCCAAGTTCTAACGGCCGCCACGACTTCATGCAAACTCCGATTTGGGCGTGCAAGTACTTGATGGAAAGGTTATCAAGTCTACTTTCAAATGGATCCAGCCCCATGTCAATATCTGTCCTGGAGCGGCCGCAATTGTTCTTTTTCTACCGAGTGTTTTCTGTCTTTGGTGCTGCGTCACCTCTTTTGGCCCAATGGGCCGTGTATCAAGTTGGGCCCATTAGGGGAGCGTCCTAGGGTTTAGCATGACTCCGGCACCCCTGTGGTCATCTCTCCCCTCTACTTAATCCTTCAGCCGCCACCAAGAAGGGCGGGTTTTGTTGATTAGAGTTAGCCTTTTGCTACTTGCATACAGCGCGCGTGTCGGCTAGACCGTCCGTCTGTTTGTCTTCGGAACTCCACCATATCGTGTATTCAGATTGAATCTTTCATCTTAATATATAGCAATTTCAGTGCTTGTTTTACTTGTTCTTGCTTGTTCTTCGATTGCTTGCAGGACGAGTGCCCTAGTGGCCGGGTTGTCGCGCACCGCAAGATCGCGTCAACCATCGGAGACGGTGTATCGGTTGCTAAGGAGCATCGTCCTTGGACGGTTGTAGTCGGGCCGTGAACGTCGCCTCTATTCCCCAATCGAGCTATCCTCCACCTCTCATCGAAAGATCGGGACTAAACCCTAGCGGGATCGCATCTGTTGGTATCAGAGCGCGGTTGATCGGTGAGAGATTTTTTTGCCCTTCGTTGTTTAATTTTGTTTCCTATAGTCCAGAAAAAGCCAAAAAAAAGTAGATTAGCTCAATCCTAAAAACCCTTTGAGCCTTTTTTTACTAGGACTACTTAGTTAGGGCTTGTTGAGTCTTCGATTGCATGGTTGTGTCAATGTGCTGGTCTTAGTGTTTAGGCGATTAGAGTTTCGAGTTCTTGCCACCACATACCGCCACCTTCACCATTGCCGCCATCACCTTTGTTTTAGCCGTCATCACCACCATCGCTCTCACCCACCAATTACTTTCCTTCCATAGTTTGATCTGTTTCCGTCTGTAATCTGTCTTGCCTTTGATCCAGCCAACGCAAGAAAGGAAATAGAACCCTGATTCGAGTTGCCTGCCTTAAAACAGTGATATCTTTCTCATACGGGCTCGAAATTAGGCAAATAAGATATCTACGGACATCTACAGAAAAAGTTACATCCGTCTGTTTCCCGCTTCATCGGGTTCGGCAATCTTAAAATCGCCAAATTCCGCTTGCAAAATTCTGTTTTCGTGGCGAGAAGCTTCGGAACCCCTTTCGGTAGAACTTTGAAAAATTCCACGTGCCTCATTTTTTGTCTGTTTGAGCTAAGAATTTTTGTGGTTGGTTCTAGTGTGCCCCTGGTTGTGAAAAAAATATCAAAAAATAAAAAAATAAAAAAGTCGCATCTCTCTCTCGGCACTAGAGAGAGAACAGCAAAAAAGAGAAAAAAAGAAAAAAAAGAGAGCAAAAAAAAAGAAAGAAAGGGGCCGACTCGTGAGAACCTTTCCTTTGTCTCCTTTGTCTCCTTCCCCTTAGTCCCCTTTGTCTCCACCTTCCTGTGATCGTGTCTGTTTGGGTTTGTATCTTGTGGCGTCCTTTGTGGTTAGGCTCGCGTCTCTATTTCGTCTAGCCTAGGACCAGCACGGTACCGACCTTGAGCATTTACTCAATTTGCTTTGACTAACGTGGTTGCTAGTACTTCCTTGTGCATTACTTTCAGCCCTCCTATAGCTCCACACATACGACTACAGCTTGACAACAGGCCTTGTGAGATAAGCATGGTAAGAACTGGTAAGAACTTGTGAGATAAGCTGAGAGCGAGCGCCTTTCAGTAGCCACACCCCAATAGTTGTAGGGATTAACTCTTGTCAACTGTTTTCGTTTTTGTTTTGTTATATTAACCATGGCAGGCTCGGAGGAAGAAGAAGGTGCATCCCATTCTCCACGCACGACGCATCATACACAACATTTTGCAAGGGAAGTGAAGCGGCACACGAAGGACTTGATGCAGATCTGCGGGTGACGAATGACAAGATCGGGCAATTGGAGGCCACACAAATCGATGCCACAACCAGGCTCACTGGGTTGGAGGCATCGGTCGCGCGTATTGACACCAGCCTTGCTACACTTGTGAGGCATTTTGATAACCTCAATGCTCGGGGCCATGATCAGCGTGATGAAGACGACGTTGATGGTGAGTACGGTGAGGACAACTTCGATGGTGACTATACCGCTGACACTAAACATGATGATCGCAACGCTCGTGATCGCCGTCGGCTACGTAACAACCGTAGAGGCATGGGAGAACACCGCCGACGAGAGGTACGCAATGAAGATGCTTTTTCTAAAGTCAAATTTAAGATACCTCCTTTTGATGGAAAATATGATCCCGATGCATACATTACATGGGAGATTGCTGTTGATCAAAAATTTGCATGCCATGAATTCCTTGAGAACTCTAGAGTTAGAGCTGCTACTAGTGAGTTCACTGCTTTCGCCTCTGTGTGGTGGATAGAACATGGCAAGAAAAATCCTAACAACATGCCACAGACTTGGGATGCTTTGAAACGGGTCATGCGGGCTAGATTTGTTCCTTCTTATTATGCACGTGATTTGTTAAATAAATTGCAACAATTGAGGCAAGGTGCTAAAAGTGTAGATGAATATTATCGGGAATTACAAATGGGCATGCTTCGCTGTAATTTAGACGAGTCGAGGATGCTGCTATGGCTAGATTTTTGGGTGGTCTAAACCGTGAGATCTATGACATTGTGGACTACAAAGATTACACTAATATGACTCGATTATTTCATCTTGCTTGCAAAGCTGAAAGGGAAGTGCAGGGACGACGTGCTAGTGCCAAGACTAATGTTTCTGCAGGAAAATCGACATCATGGCTGCCACGCACACCTTCTACTCCTTCACCATCTTCCACACCCGGCGGTCGGCACCTTCTCCATCCAGCGACAAGCCACGTGTCCCGGCTGTTAGTGCACCGACTAAGACAGCCCAAGGCCCGACGCGAGTGCTTCTTCTTTGCATCCACCGGAAGAACAAGAGATGTCCAATGTCACCGTTGCAAGGGCTATGGGCATGTCCAGCGTGGCTGCCCAAGCAAGCGTGTTTTGGTAGTAAAAGATGATGGTGAGTATTCCTCGGCTAGTGATTTCGATGAAGATACACTTGCTTTGCTTGCGGCTGACCATGCGAGATAAAGATGAGGGAACGAGAACATATTGGTGCGATCTTTGCGGAACGCTATGACAGCCTCATTGTGCGGCGTGTGCTCAGCACACAAATGGAGAAGGCCGAGCAAAATCAGCGGCACACCTTGTTCCAAACAAAGTGCGTCATTAAAGAGCGTTCTTGCCGCTTGATCATCGATGGAGGAAGCTGCAACAACTTGGCTAGCGCGAAATGGTGGAGAAGCTTGCACTCGGCACCAAACCACATCCCCACCCATATCACATTCAATGGCTAAACAACGGTGGTAAGGCAAAGGTAACCAAGCGGTGCGTATTAATTTTGCAATTGGGGCATATCGTGATGTTGTTGAGTGTGATGTTGTACCTATGCAAGCTTGTCATATTCTCATTAGGTAGGCCATGGCAATTTGATATGGATTCTATGCATCATGGTAGATCAAATCAATATTCTTTTATGTACCATGATAAGAAAATTGTGTTGCATCCCATGACCCCTGAAGCTGTTTTTGAGGATGATGTTGCTAGAGCTAAGAAAGAGAAGAATCGGGTCCATGCTATAAGTGAAAATCAGATTGTAGCCAAAGAACATGTGCAACATAACAAGAGAGAATCTAAATCGACAATAAAAATGTGATTCAATTGAAAGGTTCTTGCATGCTTGCATTAAATCGATGTTGCCAATTTGGATACAAGCGAAACTGTATGCTATGCTTTTGTATGCAAGGATGCTTTGTTTTCCTTTGAGGATATACTGTTTCTTTTCCACTGCGGTCACTAATCTTTTGCGGGAGTATGAGGATATTTTTCCCAGGATGTACCGCAGGCAGCCACCAGTGCGTGGAATTGAGCATCAAATCGATCTGATTCCGGGGGCTTCACTACCCAACCGCGCGCCATACAGAACCAACCCTGACGAGACCAAGGAAATTCAGCGTCAAGTTCAGGAGTTGCTTGATAAAGGGTACGTACGAGAGTCTCTTAGTCCATGTCTTGTGCCGGTGATTTTGGTGCCTAAGAAAGATGGATCTTGGCGTATGTGTGTTGATTGTAGAGCTATTAATAACATTACCATTAGATATCGTCATCCAATTCCTAGGTTAGACGATATGCTTGATGAATTGAGTGGCTCTACTATCTTCTCTAAAGTTGATTTGCGTAGTGGATACCACCAGATTCGTATGAAGTTGGGAGATGAGTGGAAAACAGCTTTCAAAACTGAGTTTGGATTATATGAGTGGTTAGTGATGCCTTTTGGTTTAACTAATGCACCTAGCAATTTCATGAGGTTGCTGAATGAGGTTTTGCGTGCTTTCATTGGCAAATTTTTGGTGGTATACTTTGATGATATTCTGATTTATAGCAAATCTTTAGAGGAACACCTTGATCATTTACGTGCTGTTTTTAATGCTTTGCGCGATGCACGTTTGTTTGGTAACCTTGCGAAGTGCGTTTTGCACCGATCGTGTATCGTTTCTTGGCTATGTTGTTACTCCGCGGGAATTGAGGTTGATCAAGCCAAGGTCGAGGCAATTCAGAGTTGGCCGCCTCCTAAAATGGTCACACAGGTTCGAAGCTTTTAGGACTTGCAGGATTCTATCGGCGCTTCGTGCGGGATTTCAGCACCATTGCCGCACCGCTGAATGAGCTTACAAAGAAGGGAGCGCCTTTCACGTGGGGCACCGCACAAGTGAACGCCTTCAACATGTTAAAAGATAAGTTGACACATGCACCTCTCCTCCAACTTCCAAATTTTAATAAGACTTTTGAACTCGAATGTGATGCTAGTGGGATTGGATTGGGTGGTGTTTTGCTACAAGAGGGAAAACCCGTCGCATATTTCGGTGAAAAATTGAGTGGGCCTGTTCTGAATTATTCTACTTATGATAAAGAATTGTATGCTCTTGTGAGAACTCGGAAACATGGCAACATTATTTATGGCCCAAGGAATTTGTCATACATTCGATCATGAATCTTTAAAACATATTCGTAGTCAAGGCAAACTGAATCGTAGGCATGCTAAATGGGTTGAATTTATTGAATCTTTTCCTTATGTCATTAAACACAAGAAGGGAAAGGAGAATATCATAGCTGATGCTTTGTCTAGGAGATATACTTTGTTGACACAACTTGACTACAAAATCTTTGGCCTCGAAACAATCAAAGCCCAATATATGAAATGATTATGATTTTAAAGACGTGTTGTTGCACTGTAAGGATGGAAGGACATGGAACAGATTTGTCTTCAACGATGGGTTTATTTTTAGATCTAACAAGCTATGCATTCCAGCTAGCTCTTTTCGTTTGTTGTTGCTGCAGGAAGCGCATGGCGGTGGGTTGATGGGGCATTTTGGTGCCAAGAAGACGGAGGACATCCTTGCTAGCCATTTCTTTTGGCCGAGGATGAGAAGAGACGTGGAGCGATTTGTGGCTCGCTGCACGACATGTCAAAAGGCTAAGTCACGCTTAAACCCCCATGGTTTATATATGCCTCTACCTGTTCCTAGTGTTCCTTGGGAAGATATTTCAATGGATTTTGTGTTGGGCTTACCTAGGACCAAGAGGGGGCGAGATAGCATTTTTGTGGTTGTGGATAGGTTTTCTAAAATGGCACATTTCATACCATATCATAAACTGATGATGCTACTCATATTGCTGACATGTTCTTTCGGGAGGTTGTTCGCTTGCATGGTGTGCCAAACACCATTGTTTCGACCGTGACACTAAATTTCTCAGCCATTTTTGGAGAACTTTGTGGGCTAAATTGGGGACTAAGCTTTTGTTTTCAACTACTTGTCATCCCCAAACTGATGGGCAAACTGAAGTTGTGAATAGGACTTTGTCTACTATGTTAAGGGTTGTTTTAAAGACAAATATTAAGATGTGGGAAGAATGTTTGCCTCATATTGAATTTGCATACAATCGTTCGTTGCATTCCACTACAAAGATGTGCCCTTTTGAGATTGTTTATGGATTTTTGCCTCATGCTCCTATTGATTTAATGCCTTTGCCATCTTCAAAACTGAATTTTGATGCTAAACAACGTCTGAGTTGATGTTAAAACTCCATGAAACAACTAAAGAAAACATAGAGCGCATGAATGCTAACTATAAGCTTGCTGGTGACAAAGGTAGACGTCAATTGAATTTTGAACCTGGTGATTTGGTTTGGTTACATTTGCGAAAGGAACGGTTTCTGATTTGCGAAAGTCTAAGTTGATGCCTAGAGCTGATGGACCTTTTAAAGTGCTTGAAAAATTAATGAAAATGCATACAAGCTTGATCTCCGCAGATTTTGGGGTTAGTCCCACTTTTAACGTTGCAGATTTAAAGCCATATTTGGGAGACGAAGATGAGCTTGAGTCGAGGACGACTCCAATGCAAGAAGGGGAGGATGATGAGGACATCAATACTACCGATACATCCACGCCTCCACACGTACAACTTCATGGCCCAATAACCCGCGCTCGTGCACGTCAACTCAACCATCGGGTGAGTTCATTATTAAGTTTATGTTCCTCTTCTTTATACCACGGAGGCGCGTGCACTTTTGTTTTACTCAGAACGATGGAGAGGATCCAATGGGAAGAGGATTCGCACGGGGTGGATTCGGACTGAGCACAGTGCCAAGTTCTAATGGCCGCCACGACTTCATGCAAACTCCGATTTGGGCGTGCAAGTACTTGATGGAAAGGCTATCAAGTCTACTTTCAAATCGATCCAGCCCCATGTCAATATCTGTCCTGGAGCGGCCGCAATTGTTCTTTTTCTACCAAGTGTTTTCTGTCTTTGGTGCTGCGTCACCTCTTTTGGCCCAATGGGCCGTGTATCAAGTTGGGCCCATTAGGGGCGCGTCCTAGGGTTTAGCATGACTCCGGCACCCCTGTGGTCGTCTCTCCCCTCTACTTAATCCTTCAGCCGCCACCAAGAAGGGCGGGTTTTGTTGATTAGAGTTAGCCTTTTGCTACTTGCATACAGCGCGCGTGTCGGCTAGACCGTCCGTCTGTTTGTCTTCGGAACTCCACCATATCGTGTATTCAGAATGAATCTTTCATCTTAATATATAACAATTTCAGTGCTTGTTTTACTTGTTCTTGCTTGTTCTTCGATTGCTTGCGGGACGAGTGCCCTAGTGGCCGGGTTGTCGCACACCGCAAGATCGCGTCAACCATCGGAGACGGTGTATCGGTTGCTAAGGCGCATCGTCCTTGGACGGTTGTAGTCGGGCCGTGAACGTCGCCTCTATTCCCCAATCGAGTTATCCTCCACCTCTCATCGAAAGATCGGGACTAAACCTAGCGGGATCGCATCACCTTCATTCTAGCAAAATCTGAAGAATTCGCAGCTCTAGTGGGGATCAAAACTGTCATCTTCCTCATAGTATCTCTCTTCCTGCCTGTCATGCTTCTTCTGATATTTATCAATGATTTTGACAGAATTACGCTGTGCGGACGAATAATTCTTTCTATCGGCTGCTCTCCCACTCGTGTGAACCATGTTGATAGGAAAAGGATTACCATCAACTTTTATCAGCCTTTTTGAATCTTCAAATTTAATCTTTCCTGCTTCAATAGTTGATTGGATCTGCTGCCTGAAAACCTTGCAGTCATTAGTACCATGAGATCCAGTATTGTGCCATTTGCAGTACTTCCTCTTTCTCAACTCCTCAGCCGATGGAATCACATGACCAGCAGGAAGTGGAATTTCCTTCTCCCGAAGTAGCAATTCAAAGATCTTGTCGGCCCTGGTAATGTCAAAGTCATATTTTTCATTCTTTTCATAATTGATGACCCATTGACATGTAACAACCTTCTTGTTTCTCGCCCATTCGGCTGCTGCTACTTTGGAGTCATCTTCTTCTTTAGACTTAGAGGCATATGCAACATGGCTAACCTTTTTAAACGCCTTCTTGGCTTCTTGGAACCTCTGTTCATGTGTTGTCACCTTCTAAGCCAGGTGAGCCAAGCTCTCAAAGTCCTGAGCCAAAAATTTTTCCTTGATTGGTGCCAATAGTCCCTGAAAAGCAAGATTGGCTAACTGATAATCTGACAGAACCAAGCTATAACATATGTTCCTCATATCTCTGAACCTATGAATGTAATCTTGAATAGATTCATCATGCCTTTGCTTGATTGCTGTCAGATTAGACAGTTTCATCTCATGGATCCTACTATAGAAGTACTTATGAAACTGCTTTTCTAGATCGGCCCAACTTTGGACGGAATTATATGGCAAAGATGAAAACCAAGTGAAGGTTGATCCAAATAAGGACAAGGGAAGCAATCTAACCCTCAGAGCATCAGTAGCCGATGCCTCACCACACTGAGCCAAGAATCGGCTGACATGCTCATAAATTGACACATTGTCTTACCCTGAGAATTTTGAAAAATCTGGTACCTTGTATCGGTTTGGCAATGGTACCCTCTGAAGTATTCCGGATATGGATACTGATACAAATTACCAGTATCCTTAGGCTTCAAACCAAACTGTTCCCTCATTACATCGGCTATCATATCAGCCCAAGGCTTCTGCTGAGGTGCTCCTTAAACCTGCTGCTGTATCGGCTCAAATTGATTAAACTGAGGCAAGTACTAGGTTTGAGGTGATGCCCCTTGTCGATACCGCACTTGAGGTGAATGAGGCTGATATTGGAATTTAACATTTCCGCCGATGTGATGTTGAGGAGAATGATGCATCATATGGACTTGTGGATCAGGAACAAACCAAGTGCTGATGGGCTGATGCTGCTGTTGAATTGGTGACTGCTGCCTCATGTCTATCTGTGAAATCGGCTCAACGATCGGCTGGTTTGTCCTGAACATGGCCGCTACTTGGTCTTGAGTAAAGAACCTAAGGGATGTTATGTCCTATGTGTTGAGGTTGCTGTTTGACCAAAATAAAAGGATTGAACTCTGGTTGTTTCTGTGCTGATGATGATGCAATCAGCTTTCCAGGAGCCGATGCTGATGCCATCGACTGTTCTGGGACCACCCCTGGAATAGGCTGTTGTTTGCCGGTAACCAGAGTCCTATATGGTGGAAAATTGCCCTCAGGAAGAAACACTGGCCCCTTAGCTTGATGCTCGGCAACTCTACTATCAACCACTGAATTGATCATGTTGTTTAGAGTGTTAACAAGGATGCCCGATTGGTTGATTAGCGCATGATGCACGGCATAATCGATCCGATCTTGTAGATTATTGAAATCCATAGGGCCTTCTTCTTGCTTGATGTCCTAAGGTTTGCTTTCCTTGCCAGAACTTGACTCGGCCTCATCATTACCTGGAAAAGCTACCTTGTACCGTTGAACAACCGTGCCCTAGCGAGTTTGAACAAACGAGTGCAAAAACTGACTCTGCAGTTTGTTCATCATCTCTTCAAACTCAGCCTTCTGTTCTGGCGTCAATTTGTCCATGGTGACGGGGATGATTTTATCTGGGTCAATTTCAGAATTTCAGACGACTTGATGTCCACCATGATGCCTTGTCGTGTCCCACCGGGCGTGCCAAAAGCGTGTTGACGGGAAAAATGTCACGCACTGGCTTGAGAGATCTGCTTAGCTCTAGTGCAGGTCCAAATCATGCTTTTGAGGTTCGTAGGCGTGCCAGTTGGTTTGATCCTGCAACCAACAACAAACAAGAAAAGAAAACAAAGTTAAATTTGTAAACGATAGCCGATCGGTTATAGCCGATGACGTATCATTTAGTATGAAGCCGATGCAATATGCACTGAATCGGCAAAGGGAAAATTAGATCTAATCGATCGGCTGTAGATATCCATAATATATAATCTATGTCTCGAACTACGTTTAAACCAAGTGATTGGGATAGATCGGCAGCGTGCCGAGATAGTACAAATCACTTATGTCTAAAAGTACTTTAAGACAAAGATTATACATATTTATATCATAGCCGATGTCATAAATCTAACATGTATCGGCTAGTACTCCGATACCACTTTATACTAAGATATCAATATAGATTAAATACATTAAACAAGAACCGATCAAGTATTAAGATAGCCTAACAGATCGATAACGAGCTTAATATATTTTAACACAGCGAGATCTTAATATAAAGGGCAGATTTAGCATATCAAGTAAACACGTATGAAATAAGATAACTAAGCGAGGTAAGATCAGCTGAAACTCCGATACTATCTCTAATAGTAACCATGGGACAAGATAGATATTATGATTCTAGATAATACTTATTAGGTCGAACCCAACCGATGCAGCACTAAGCATAAAGAGAAGCATAAGATCTAAACAAGTTGATGAAAACCTTTCAAGATGGTGGATACACTATATAATCTAGGTCGACGTTGATATCTAATCCTATCGGTTGTTGTCTGGTAACAGATGCTAGCTGATTAGGGTTAGACAGCAATATCGATCTAGATTATATAGCATATATGATAACTCGACGAATTACGTAAACAGGATTAGAGTGTCAAACAAATGTAAGCACTAATCCTGAGAGCGCAAGCCGCCATAAGAAGCTTTACCTCTCGTCGGAGATCGAACCCAATGCAGCCCAACTCGACAGCAAGAACTCATCGAAGTAATTGAAAGTAAAAAGGTGGCGATGCGTCAAAAGTGTATTGAACTGATTGTTGTTGTTGTTTACAAGGTCTTGGGTCATATTTATACCCAAATACACAATATGTCCTTGCCGGACATGATTCCTATCTCTATTACAACTCAAATTATGGATAAGTCCCCTAGGTGGATTCTTACCGGTCATAATCCATAAGGAAATTACTTACAATAACCTAATTAATAGATACAATTGTCTTTCTTGGACTCTATCCACATATGGCAATCCTCATGAAGCGCTTCAACCTGAATCGTCAATGATTCCAATGTCCTCTTACCGGAATCGGCTACATCGGCTTACATTGTCCGATTTAGTATTGGCCGATTGAACACCTTAGTCGATTCGGTATCAGCCGATGAACTCCTTACCCGATTCGGTTTGCAACTTGTGCGCACTCTGTCTCTGAGAACCATGATCTCCTCCAAATCCGCTTCGGCTTTAATTCCAAATCCGATGGCTGGCTTACCAAATTTGGTCGTTAACACGTCCCCAAGCCCGAGCGCCGTCCTCCCCGAGCATTGTCGTCCCTAAGCCTGAGCGCCGTCGTTCGTCCCTGTGCTCTAGGTTAGTCCATCTCCCTCCTGTGTTGCCATGCTCCCTCATGCATATTGGTTGTATAACTGCATGCCATGTATAGATCTGAGATGTTGGTTGTGTATTGGTCACTGTTAATGTCACTGCTACCATGCCATGCATGTTGTATATATATCTGAGATAATGTTATATATTGGTTGTATGTTGGATGTTGTGGATGCATATTGGGGATTTATAATGGGACTCTTACATATACTTTTGTATGTATAGTCTTTTGGAGTTCATTTTGTTGTTCATTACCTTCTCAATCTCGATTTTCTTATTGACCAAATAGGGTGTATATGTTTATTTGTGTATAAAAAGCTTATATTTATATGTATAAAAATCTTGTGTGTTATATGCCTTGTGCAAGACTATATGGCACAAATTAATTCAAAGATTCAAAGATAAATTCAAAAATAAATTCCAATATTCAAAAAATCAACAATAAATTCAATGATTTATTCTCCTCCCTTTCACAAATAAACCAAAGATTCATTCTCCTCCCTTTCAAAAATAAATTCAAAGATTCATTCTCCTCCCTTTCTCTCCCTTTCTCCTCCCTTTCAAAAATAAATTCAAAGATTCAAAGATTAACAATAAATTTTCATTCCAATCCCTCTATTTCTTGATTTAATTAATTTTTTATTTTATGATTTTGTAAGCTCTTTAGACAATGTCTCAGCATGAGGAAAGAATGTCAGCTACAACTACTGGATCCACAATGACACGGACACGAAGGAGCGGAAATAAAATCCCAAAGGAACGGTACACCATAACAGAGGTGGACCTCCTAGGAGTGTCGTTCGCTCCACCGAATGTGCCCAAGAAGTTCAGGTTGATCTGCGGGATAATAGGGAGGCAGACCTTCAATATTTTGAATGATCACATGAAGGAAGTGTCGGGCGTGGAGAAGGAAACTGCTTGGCTGAAGTTCAAGGAGAGCTTCGAATATCATGCAGCCGACGAGGATAGGCTAAAACGGACAGCTTTCAAGACAATGGACATGCTTGGAAGAGCTTTAAGTCCAAGCTGGTCACCAAATACGTCTTCAACCCCAGCACCCCGGAGCCTTTCGGGAACTTCCCCTTCATCACGCCAACCGTATGGGAGGAGTTCTACGCGAAGAAATTAACTGTCGAATCCTGAGCCAGAAGCGAGGCTTATAGGGCACTCTAGGCTCGGAACGTGTACTTGCACCGGCTTGGCGGCAAAGGATATGCCGGGAAACAGGAGCAATGGTAGAAACAGGATGAGGCGACAGAGGCATCGAAAGCGCCGCCTCCATTTGCCAATATCCTCCACCCACGTGCAAGGAGCTGGGCAAGGGCAAGGGCCATGAAGAACAGCAATAGAACATTCACTTAGCCAAATGCCCAAGATCAACAAGTTTACCAAAATATTTTAAGTGTCTCACCTTAATATGTTTAGTTTCTTTACACATATCGTACACTCGATTTATATCAATCTCATTTGTACTGCAGAAAGAGTTGGTTGTCGTGAGAGAGTCCTCCCAAGAGGCCTGCTCTGCTAGACGCGAGGATGACATCCTCACGCAAGCGTTGGGCACCGACGAACACCGTGGACGGACAAGGGGCGTTGGCTCTACCGTCCCCTCAAAATATGGATTTCCATAATACACCGAGCAGTATAAGAAGCAGACCCTCACAAAGACGAAAAAAGATGCACGGCTAGCTGAGAGGATCCGGGAGCAGGTCAGAGCCGAACTGAGCTCTGAATTTGACGAGAAGCTAGTCCAGGTGGAGGCACGGATCAGGCAGCAGATCCGAGCCAAGCAGCAGACCACCGAGCCTGTCGCCGCTCCACACCGAGAAAGGCAATGAAAAGGCGGAGCGATTCTGCATCAGCTGAGGCAGCAGAAAATCCACCACCGGTCCTAGATGCCATCGACCATACAACGGTAAAACTCTCGACCAAAATGCATAACACTCTTAACAAATCCATTTTCTACAAAATATTCTAAAATTATGGATGAATCTATCGCAGGAACCGACTAATTGTGTGCTAACAGTTAGGATGATGCCCTCCTTCACGGTTCTGGCGGCCGAGGGACTAGCTTTCAAGCCAACCATCCATACAAGTGTGCACGGGGCACAATTGATGGTCGGCCATGCGAAAGTGTAAGCGGACACGGTGAAGGCCGAATGGGTCCATTTGCCACTGCAACATCCACCAAACGACGAGATCCTAACCCTAGGAGCTGCACGTGGAAGCTTTATCCAATGGCCCAAGGATCTCATTGACATCAAGTTCAGTTTGAGGTTAGCCCCTCCAGCTCCCGCTCTTGTTCCACAAGATGACAATGTCGAGCTGTAGTATGACATTGATTTTGGCAGTCTAGCCCTGAAAGACCTGCTAGATCTGAACTACCATCTCTGGAGAAGGGCAAGAAAGTGGCAGTTTCTAACATGTCGGAGCCAGCTCTTAAGCACTTCATTCGCATGGCAAGGCGACCAGCCCCGAAGCAACCAATTTTGGACTACCAACGCACGAGCAAGAAAAAGAAATTGCGAGAATTTTCTAGGGAAGAATTCATGAAAGACATGGCCAAGAAGTATGAGCAAGAATTTCTGGAAAGTTCAGGGCTGAAGAGTTTGTCTGATGTGGAGAATGTTACGAAGGCCTCGTTGGCAGCTAAGTTCAAGTTCAGTGCTCCTATGACTACCAACGAATATCGCAACGCCATTAGGAATTGCACTCAAATGAGAAGGATAGAACAGTGGTACTTATAGATGGTAAAGGAGGGTAAAGATACTTTCACCGTCTTTTATAGGGACGAGGACTTCCATCACAAGGATGGTGTAATCTGGGTCCCATTTGAGGAAATATTTCAGATATACAATCTGAGGGACCTAGACGTATCGCTACTTTAGTTATGGGCATTGTAAGCATACTCGAACCCATCGCCATTATTTCTAAGTTGATATCCTCACAGAGTGTCAAACTTGTTTCCTTATGCAGAATTGGGACGCTTGAATATAGAGCAATCCATAAAAAAGTAGGATTTCTCGATCCGACGGTTGTCAATTCAAATCAGATTGATGACGGCCCAAGATCCCAAAAAAGGGTGCTGGACTACTTGTACAACTCCTTTGTCAAGCTTTAGGACTTGAATATGATCCTGTTGCCATACAACTTTAAGTAAGTATGGCATTTGTTGTTGTATCTACCATTTGTACTTTAAGGTGTTAACAGCTCTCTACCTTTGTATGCAGCCATCACTAGATCCTTCTTGCCATCCATTTAAATGATTACAACATTATCGTCATGGATGGATTGAGGAAACCTGTCATGCCCGAAAATTTTTCTAAATTTCCAGACTATTTTATGTATTAAATCCCTGTCCAGGCATCAACCAGGGTACACAAAATCACAAATTAATACACAGATCCAAGCTTATACATAAAGCGTATAATTACTTATAGAAAAAGAGGCACTTAGTCCTCACACTCGAAACAAAGCAACGACAGCCGAAAAAGACGATCCTAGCGGGGCTTCAGCTCCACTCCACATGCAAACTCAACTGGGGTCTGAGCCTTGGTACTTTAACACCGTCTTCGACTCAGAAGCACTACACTTTTGGAAGGGGGAAGAATTTGTAAGGCTGAGTATAACCAACGTACTCAACAAGCCACACCAAGGAATGCAGAGATGCGAGGGAAGGCAAAGAGAAGCTTGGGGCTAATGTTGCGGAAAAGCGGTTGCAAACATTTATAGTATTAAAAAGGGGGAACCATTTATTAATTAAGTCAATATTGAACCTCCACGGAACAACGCTATCCCACGTTGAACTGGCCCAACCATTCCCACCTGATCTAAACCAGATTATTAAGCCAAATTATTAATGGTGAGACTAATCATGGTGAATTTGGTTGATCGCTCGTAACCACGGGCACGGCTATTCGAATAGTTTTACTCTGATCAGAGGTGTGCTACTTTACCCACAAGACACGATTCCATACATGTTACCATGCCCCGGAGTATAACCATGATACTACAAATTGGGAAATCGTGAAAAGACCTTTCGCATAACTTCCCCTAACCAATCGAACGACACCAAGGTTTCGCCCCAACTCCCATCAGGGTAGTGGGCAGCCCCCCGAGTGTCATGGTGAATCCGGAAGCCCAGCAATTGGTAAGCCCCCAGTCAACTGCAACTCCATCGCGCCCACCCTTGCCAGGTAGTCGACTAGAGGAAAGTTACACTACGAGTCCAGCAGTTGCCCATTCTTGCTTAGGGTAAGCAATGTTTGTCTCCTAGGGTTTCCCATTAACCGGTCCTTAAATGCCATGGGTGCGATAATGAAAATCATGACCCACAGCCCACCATTAAGTCATATTTTAGGTGGGATAATTAAGACCAGTAAGTTTGGCTAGATGTGTCAAGCTTGCAGCTCATCAGATACTAGAGTAATTAATGAGATTATCTCATTTAGTGAGCTAGTGGTAATTAAGCATGGCTAAGCATATTTCCAGCAAAAGTCAACATCAGTGACTAAATTTAGTCAATTATCACCCAAGGTTAACAAAGGACGGATATCAAGTAATAAGGCACAAGCAAGCAGACAGGTAATTTCATCATCCCATGTAATTAGCAAAACATGCAATTTTATTTGCAAATGGTAAAACATTTATAAAATGGGTTCAATATGCTTCAATGGGAGTGTGACTTGCCTTGCTTCTTCAACCAAACTTCACTTCTTCGTGAGCGCGAACTCCGAAAACTACGGTCTAGCAAGCAAAATAAGGAAAAACCCTAATAAAAACTAAATAAATAGTATATCAAAAGTAAACCAACATGTAGATCTTAATTTTAGATGAATTTTGCAATTTGAATGGCCCAATTTGGAGTTCAAATTAATTAGATATGAATTTTAGAAGTTTTAGACCATTTCAATGAATTCTGAAAATTAATTCGATTTATTGTGCAATTTTTAATTATTTTTCAAAGGAAAAAGTGCGGGACGATGTTAATGGCAGCGGCGACGCACAAGTCCACGGTGAACCGGGTCCACAGGGACCGGTCCGCGCGTCCACCACGTGGCTGCCACGTGGGATGGGCCAGCCGACGTGGCGCCGACGTGATAGGGCTGCTAGTAGCCACGGCGACGGCCATATGGACGGCCCACATCACCCCGAAGGGGATCATGCGGCCACGGGGACCGACGGCCCGGATCGGCTCGAGGGCGATCCAATGGTCGGGCAAGGCGGATCGGTAGCTATCGCCGGCCAGGCGGCCAAGCGGCGTGCGCACATCGACGTGGCAACGAGCACAGGAACGGCAGAGGAGGGCAGAAAGGAGAGGGGCTCACCAGCATGTAACACCCTCAAAATCCAAAGTTTTAAAAATCGAAACATAAAAATCAGAACTTGCAAAAATCTTTTGATTGATTGTATCTTGTCATATTTATTTGCCTCTTATTTGCAAGTCTTCAAAATGCCAAGTTAGAATAAATAAATAATTGTTTTGAAAAAGGAAAGGTTGATAGCAATTTCAAAAACCTAAGTAGGAAAAAGAGAAATTGCAAATAAAATATTTGAAATAAAATTCTAAAAATATGAATCAAGGAAAGTTATGATTTAATAAAACTTGTTTTTAGGGACCAATATTGAATTTTCGGAAGAATACCAAAAAAATGGCTAAGTTATAATTAAGGAGGAAAATATACATGTGAGTAAATATATATATATATATTGTATATATATAAATTAAAGTAGAAAAACCAAAAAAATTAATTAAGTTGCATTAGGCCAAAACTTTATTTGTGGAAGAAATACAAAAGAATTGGCAACAAAAAGAAAAAAACGAAATTAGAGAAAATCAAGAAAATAAAAAATGCCTTTGTTCATTTGCGATCGAGGTGTTCCGCCCGGTCCCTAGCCGCGTGCCGCGGCGCGACAACTTCGCGCCGCGCGTCCGTGCGCCGCGCCACCGTCCCGTCGCCCTTGAGCCCCGTGCTCCCTTTGCCTCTGCTGCACCGACATCGCCATCGCCGCACCGCGCGTCGACGTCGCTACGCCGGCCCCCCTGCGCCCCGCGCACACGTGGGCGCGTCGCGTCGCCGCTCAGCCGCGCACCCGTCCCGTCGCCGCTGGCGTCCCTCGTGCCCTGCACCACCCCTCTACACGGCCCGCGCCGCCCAGCGTCATCGTCGTCGCACCAACCATCGTGTCGCCGCCTCGCGCTGCGCGCACCGCTTCTTGTCGCATCGCCGGCCGTCACCCTCGCCATCTCTCTCCCTCCCGTGCCTATAAAAGAGCCCAACCCTCCCCTCCTCTCCCCCACATGTCCCTCCCCACTCTCCTCTTTCTCCCCTTTCTTTCCCGCTCTAAAAGCTCGCCGCCGCCCCGCTGCCTTTGTTGTCGCACCGCCGCAGACGCCGCTCCGCGTCGCCGCCCGTCGCCGCTGCCGGTAAGCCCCCTCTCCCCCGCCGTCCCGTAGCCACCATCCTAGGGTGCTGCCCGGCCGAGAGGAGAGAGGAGCCGGAGAGGAGGAAGAGAGGCAGAACAGAGAAGAAGAAGAAGAAGCACAAGGGGGGAGAAGAAAGAGAAGAGTGGAGAGAAAAAGGAAAAGAAAAGAAAAGAAAAGGGAAAGTAGGAAAAGAAAAGGAGAAAAATTTGGGAAAATTTAGGAAAAATTAGAAAAAGTTTTTGGAAAATATTTTGGGAAAATCTCTAGGCAAAGTTACATATTTTCTCGGAAACAAATTTGGATTTCAAAAATAATTTGGGACCGATTATCAAACATGGTTTTCAAAGTATTTGATCCTCGCGTTTACCACTCTAGGAAATTATTTATATCTTAGCTTGTCTTCAAATATTATTTTTGATATATATATATATATTTGCTAGACTTAAAACCTAGATTATTTAGTATAGTGTTTAGCTTCGAGATTATTTTTAGGATCAACTATTATTAACCCTAGGGCTTGTCGGCCCAATAAAAATTTTGATAAAATTTAAAGTTAACCCTTTCCTTTTATTTATTATATCATCAACCATAATATTTCTCAAACATTGAATATATGCACTTAATACCACATCATAGTAATTAAATCAGTTTAATACAAAACTTCGAATCTTTGTAACTTGCTCATTCTAACTCGGATTTTGCCAAAACTCGAACCTAAACTTACGTAAAATCATAACCTTGTGTTGAGCCGCTTTTGCAATTTATTTGGCTTTTATTGGATTTTATTTGAATTCTAATCAAATTCAATTGGATTTCTTGCACGTATGGTAGAGTCCGAGGGAGCCGTTGAGAACATTGAAGACTCAAGCCAACAAGGTCACGAGCAAGGCAAGTAATCACTCCCTTTGAACATGTTGAACCTATTTGCGAAATGATATTGATTTAAACTTCAAATATGCATGCTATACACGAAATACCTATGCTTGATATGCCATGCCTTGATTTTGCTTACCCTTAAATATAATCTTTGCAACCCTCGATGTGATATAACCGAAGGAAACCTTTGGTAAAATGCTTAGCCATGCTTATACTAGAATCTTGCATACTCATATTTTTACAAAAAGCTATATGCTTGGGCAACTACCTTAGGGAAGGTAGTTGAGATACGACATGTGGAGACATGAGCGCCACATTGCCTTGAACACGACGAAAATAGTTTTGATGGAAAAATGAAGGTACAAAACCAATATTTTAGTCTGGGGCGGATGGATGAATTTGGGTGGATTCCGGAAAAGGCAAGTGCCATCCTTGGTCGATTAAGGACCGAGCCATGAGACTTATAACCTGGAACGAGCCAGTACAACCGTACTTCTCGAATGGGTATAGACCTAGCTGAGTAGATAGCCGAGCAGAGGCAGTATCCCTGCATAGTGGTTCTTGCGTGGAGATGTGGTTCTGGTTGTTGAGATGAGGCTGCGGCCTACGTGTTGAGTAATGAATGAGAATTTGGTGAGCTTTCCCTTACCCTGGGAGCGCCAGAACTCCTCTCATTGCTAGGAAAGGACAGCTAGAGTGCAAAAGGAATTAAGTTCATGGAGCGGGTACTGCCAAAGTGAGGTTATCGAAAGGCTTTGCTCTGACCGTCCCATATGAAGGGATGAAGGTTCATTCAATGAGCAGTTGCGGAGTACGGGTAAAATGTACATCCACTGCAGTGTGAGTAAAGAAACCTATTCGAATAGCCGTGCTCGAGGATAATGAGTGGCGTGACAAGTTTCTTCCGTGGCTAGACTCATAAATTTTAAAATGATGGGGTGAAATGCATAATGATTTTGTGTGCTGGTGGACTCAACTTCTCGAACTGCGAGAAGGGGTAGACTCCCCAGAAAGCCATGACGATCCGGAGGCAGGAAGCCATCCTTGGAATCACGACGGATGGTAGACAGAACTGTCGTCGACTTAATATACTATGGAACTAAAACTTGACCTCGCCAGCTGTTAGGTTTGTGAAATGATTTATGAAAATAGGCTTTGTGCAAATAAACCATAGCCATCCTTTGAATGACCCTATCATGTGCATCATTCCGTGTTGGCTTGCTGAGTACGTTGGGTACTCATCCTTGCTATACGCACAAACCTTCAGATGGTGGGAACGAAGAACTGGAGGACCCCTATGCTTACTGCCAGGTGGGCGAAGAAGGAGAAGGCGCTTACTAGGTCTTAGTCCTCGGTCGTTGCCTGTGGCAATCGACATGTCGCTGCCTTCCGTCTGCTATCTTATCTAATTTCTGTTTTTGGTTATATCCGGACCGGTATGTCCTATATGTTTTGGATATTGCCTTCGGGCCTATTATTGTAATATATTTGTGGTGTAAGACTATTCGTGCACTTTGCACCTGATAATTCATCTTGTATTCATGGGTACCAAACTACTCGATCCAGGGAAATTGTGCTATGAACACGAATGATTCCCGTTCCAAAAACGTGGATCCACAGAGCTGGTATCAGAGCAGTGCGACTGTAGGATAAGACCAACTAGTGCCCCACCCCCTTTATAGTTGGTTAAACGGAAATATCCCTACATAGGATTATTTTGAAAATACAGACTATGTCTACAAAACAAATATGTTTTTCCTGTACAATCTTGACCCCCATTTCTCTATAAACATTTGATCTTGCCACTACCTTTCCCCTAACCCTAAGATAGTTTCAAAAGCACATGGCAGGCCATCATCAGAAATGGAACAGGGGATGGGTATACCCGGATCCCGACCAAAGAAAAGAGGCAGTGCACAAGAGGAGGAAGTCACTAGACTGGAATATAAGTTGTGATAGCAAAATGATCGTCACAGGCACGGTGTTTACGCCCAAAGATGCTGCGAAGATTCCCCGACACCTAAGGAACAACACCTTTCGTGGTGCACTTTAGTTAACCCGACATCTCCAGCTTTATGGACCGCCCAAACCAGAAGATAATACATCAGAAGAAATGTCCTCTGATGATGATGAAGAAGAAAACATGGGAAATGTTAGTGAGGGAGAAATGGAACTCAAGGCATGTACTCGTTGTGGAGAAATTAGATACACTGCAAGCATGTGCAACTACCTCTGTCGCTGCGGTGAAGACACCCACATGCCAAAAGAATGCCCGTGAGAGCCATTACATGCTTCTTGTGAGAAGGGACGGATCATGTACCTAAGGATGGCAACGATGATAATCTTAGATTAGCGGAAGAAAGACCAAAAGGTATTCCGATGGTCCGCCAATCAACTCTTGGATGGTACCCCTAATAGAGAAGATATTTCGGATCCTAAAACAGCCCCAACCCCGGTAAAGGCCAACGGTGCTAACAAAGGCGTGCGGCAAACCCAGAAGAATGCACCTCGTGACAAATCGGGTCTGATCTGTTTCAACTGTCGTAAGTTGGGATACTTTTTCAATAAATGCCCCCATCCGAGACCGGCAAAAGAAGACTGACGTTGTTTCAACTGTGGCGAAACAGGACATGTATCCGAGAGTTGCCCACGCCCAAGCCCATCGGTCTCAAGACGACCGCATGATTCGCAACACCGGTAATCCACAAGAGTCAAAGTAGCACTGGATCATGCGGATGGCTGGATGACTAGTTTGGATACCTGCAACAGCCCTGGTCTTGCTTTGGATGGAGTTAAGACAACAACGACCATGCCCCTACCCTTATGTATGAAAACCCTATATCGCTATTAGTGATGTCGTATCGTGTTGTATGGGACTACACATGTCCAATGTATCCCCATGATGTAACATCTATGAACTGATATGAAGTTCCATGTTATGTCTTAAATGAGTTTATTCCACCAAGCTTGCTTCGAAAGATCACCTTAAACAACTTGAAGAAAAAAAATTCCTTAGAATTGTGACGTTATTGGATCAAGTCTCTTACCTTATCCACGTTGTTCAGATGGCGCATCGTCGCAGAGCCTCAGCAGCTACCGAGAACCCGCCAGAGCCTAACCCCTCCACCCTAGCGGAAGTCATGACTTTACAGACCCAACTGCTTCAAGCCATTCCAACAACCAAGTACAACGCGGAGCATCAAGCTTAGGCGAGTTTATGTGAGCCAAGCCGCCAACATTCTCCACGGCAGAGGAACCAATGGATGCTGAAGATTGGTTGAGGGTAATAGAGAAGAAGTTGACTCTCCTCTGAGTAGGGAAGCTGACAGAGTCATCTTCGCCACCAATCAGCTGGAAGGTTCCGCAAGTGACTGGTGGGACACCTACAAAGAGACTCGAGCTGAAGATGCCGGAGAAACGTGTTAGTGATATGCCCTAGAGGCAACATGGAGATGTTGGATATCACGTCAATGTTTATGTATTTATGAATAAAATGTTATTCAGTTCCATGAAATAGACATCTTGTATTGATCAATAAGTACGTGACTTATTTATGAGACTCGATATGTATGAATCTATTTCTAAACGATCCCTGATCATATGTCATATTGTTGGAACAAATATGATTCTAAGATCGGCATGTTTATTGATTGATGATCATGTCTCATAGATCATGGGTATGGAGATACCAAATCAATAAACATGGACATATGTGTTGGAGAACACATTGTTGGATAGACCCACCATGAGACACTACAGGAATTAATGTGCCATTAGTTGGTCTCAGGTAGTGTTGGTACAAAGTCCTTAGACCTGAGATCACCATGGATTCCAACATGTGTAGTAGCCTACTTTGGGACTACCAAACGCTATTCCGTAACTGGGTAGTTATAAAGGTAGTTTTCGGGTTTGCTATGAAACATGGAGTGGGATGTGAGTGATCAAGATGGAATTTGCCCCTCCTTTGGAGAGATATCTCTGGCCCCTCGAGGTAATGGATTATGGAAATGCATGGCCATGCTAAGTTGATTGAGGAGTCAATCAACGGACGGATAATCCAATACGGTTCGAGTGAATGGTTAAGCTATTGAAGGGATGGCACACATCTTGCCTATAGCTTAACGCGTATCGTGAGGCAAAGGGATTTGTGTACACATTACAGGTTCGAGCCGATATTATTCTTGTATACTATGGTGTCAATATGTGCTTGCTAGGCGCCGTGTGACAGTCGGCTGAGTTAGACTCGAGCCGACGATCGGCTAAGTTAGACTATAGCCGAAACCGAGTATACCTGAACCTACGGGGTCGCACGCTTAAGGGGACAAGAACAGGCATTTGAGTTGGACTCGGATACGGATCCGATCGGATAGAGTCCTATGGGCTTACGATGTGTGGGCGGCCAACTCTATGAGATACGGATGAGATCCGATTCAAAATAGAGTCCTAATCGGCCACTAGTCCTAGTCGGCCAACTCTATATAAAGGAGGGAGGGGTGGAGAGTTGCGGCATGTCAATTGCATCGCGTGCAACGAAGTCGCCGAGATCAATCTCCACGGAAACCCTCCCACTTTCGAGCCAAACCCTAGCCTTGCATCGCGTGCTAGCACACGGGTGTACGGCGTTCGTCCCCGGACGTGTGGATACCGGTAGAGGCGCCGCTACGTTGCGCGCTGTTGATCGGCTTCGGATCGGCTGCAATCGGAGCGATCGGCGTGGTGGAATCAGCTGCGGTCGGGCGCATCGGAGCGAGGCGTGAGAACGCGGCGGACGACTCGAATCGGGCGATTGGCGAATCGGCTCTCAGGAATCGGCTACTTGTTTCGGATCGGATTGCCCTGATTGGCTATTTCGCTGCAATCTACTCTAATCGGTAACGATCTATCGGCGCTTACTTGCAAGTGTTCCTGGTTTGTGCGGTAAAAGTTTTTGTTTTCGGCTAGCGTAGCCTCCGCGTAACCCTTCAAAACGACCTAGGAGGAATTCATGGCTGCCTTCCGTGAAAATTTTGTACCCGTCGCGGTTATGAGAATGAAGAAGAATGAATTTAGGAGGTTGCACCAAGGCAACACCTCGGTGCAAGAATATCTTAACAAGTTCACGCAGCTTACCCGTTACGCCACAAGCGACCTGGCAGACGAAGAAGAGAAGATGGATAAGTTTATCGAAGGACTGAACGACGAGCTAAGAGGATCGATGATCGGTCAAGACCACACCTGTTTCTAGAGCCTAATCAACAAGGTCATGAGACTGGAACATGACCAGAGGACGGTATCAGAGCTAATCTTGCTTAGTTCGGGTTTTAGATTGGATCTGGAACAAGTTTTGTGCACGGGTTGATTAGATCAATCGGTTTTACGGGATTTGAGGAGAGTTCATGGTAATTGCGTTCCTTGATAGTGTATCGGAACGGCGTAATGTGATTACGTCGAAGCAATTTCCATATAACTCGGTTTGAGTTGGGTTCGAGATAGCGTTCCTTGATAGTGTATCGGAACGGTATAATGTGATTATGCCGAAGCTATCTCGTAGTCCGATCTTGTTTGCTGCCTCGCGCCTGCACAAACCATCTCCCTTGATAGTGTATCGGGACGGCATAATATGATTATGCCGACATGGTTTCCGTAAGCGATTTCATAGATTGGATCTATGAATTTCGTGTGGTGTTCCGGACCGCCGTGTGCGTACCCCCTTATAGGTCGTCTCGATGCCATAGCTCTGCGATAAGTAGAAAACGTTTCTATGCCTAACTTGTTTTTGCAGAGAATGCTTTGAGATGGTATGGCCCTATTGTATGTATGAGATGTATGAGATGCATGTGATGCATGTAATATTCTTTCATATGTGCAATCCTGTAATATTCTTTCATACGTGCAATGCTTGTAATATTCTTTCACGACTGCGAGTCGATGTAATCTTCAATTAGAGCTTCTATAGTAGTAGCTTAGTTTGAAGAAATCAAGCATTCGGCACTCGAAAGAACGGTGATGAAGATGGAGATCCTCTACACCGGCATGGAGATGGAGATCACCATGTGAAGGGGGCCATACTATTTCACTATATGCTATTCTTCTTGCTTTCATATGTGATATGTTTGTTTGATAGGATAGCATCCCTCACAAAATTAAGTAGTAATGATGCCCTTCCAAATGTTGCACCCGTCACCGTTATGCTCGTCAATGGTGGGTCCGCCAAGCAGAGTGCCATTCTCTATCATAACACGAGGGGTATATGTCGAACATATACAGCGGGGAGCATTTGGTTTACTTAACAAGGCTATCAAAACAGTTTTGGGCCTTGGGGCATAGGTTGGGGCCGGGGCATGGAGATGCCACACCAACAACAAGAGTCACATAGAGATGTGATTAGCAAGGAGTTGCTTACCGATGTTATTAATATTCTAGCGGTGATGCCAAAGCTCACTAGAAAATTAATTAACATGTGGATCTTGACCCAATACGTAACCTAGAGGGAAGGTGGAAAATACGTAATGGGAGTCTAATGTTAAATTTTTAACAATAGACATAGCATAAACATTGTGCTAAACTTTGCTTTTTCATTGTAGAATAAATGGCGGCTAATACTACACCCGTACCTTTAATTTGCGATCTATTCTCGAAAAGGAAAAATTAAATGGAACAAACTTTATAGATTGGTATCGCAACTTGAGAATTGTTCTCAAGCAAGAGCGTAAGGAGTACGTTCTTGAAGTACCCTATCCCGAGGATTTGCCTAATAACGCCACTTTGCAAGCGCACGGAGGGCTTACGAGAAGCACACTAATGATGCCCTAGATATAAGCTGTCTCATGCTTGCTACAATGTCCCCCGAGCTTGAAGCAATATGAGAGCAGCGATGCTCACACTATTATTCGGGGTTGCGTGGCATGTTTGAGAACCAAGCTCGGGCCGAGAGGTTCAACACCTCAAAGTCCTTATTTGCGTGCGAGCTTGTTGAGGGAATCCCGTCGGTCAGAATGTGATAAAGATGATTGGCTACATTGAGAGTCCGGAAAAGCTGGATTTTCCCCTTAGCCAAGAGTTGGCTGCGATGTGATTCTCCGGTCGCTCCCTCCGAGCTTCGAGCCATTCATATTGAATTATCACATGAACAATATGGATAGAACCTTGGCTGAATTGCATGGGATGCTAAAGACAGGAGGAGAGTATCCGAAAAACGGTCATCATGTGATGATGATGCGAGAAGGCTAAGCGCAAACCACTGTCAAGAAACTTTGCACCAAGAGGAAGTTAACTCCCGATGAGATCGCGAGTGCCTCCAATGCAAAGAAGGGCAAGAAGGGGTCGGCGGCATCGGATGCCGTTTGCTTCTACCGCAAGGAGACAGGCCATTGGAAGAAGAACTGCAAGAAGTACATGGAGGATTTCAAAAAGAAGCAAAGTACGACTTACGCCGGTATTAATGTTATAGACATTAATCTTGCTACTTCACCTACGACTCTTGGGTATTTGATACCGGATCGGTAGCTCATATTTGCAAATCGTTGCGGGGAATGAGAAGAAGTAGAGGATTGAGAAGGGGCGAGGCGAACTGCGCGTCGGCAATGGAGCAAGCGTTGCTACGATTCTTGTCGGCATAGTACCACTTCATCTACCTTCGGGATTAGTTTTGGAATTGAATAATTATTATTGTGTTCCAACACTATGTCAAAACGTTATTTCCGCTTCATGTTTGCAAGCGGAAGGATATGATTTTAGATCAATGGACAATGGTTGTTCAATATATCTCGAGATATGTTCTATTTTCATGCTCCATTGGTGAATGGATTATACGTTTTGAATCTTGAAGCGTAGCCCATCTATAACATTAATACGAAAGGCAACTCTCAAATGATACAAACCCCACGTTTATCCGGCATTGTCGCTTAGGCCATATAAATAAGAAACGCATGGAGAAGCTCCATAAGGATGGATTGCTTCACTCTTTTGATTTTGAATCATTTGAGACATGTGAGTCTTGTTTACTTGGTAAGATGACAAAGGCACCTTTCACGGGACATAGTGAGAGAGCAAGTGACTTATTGGCACTCGTACATACGATGTATGTGGACCAATGAGCTCAACGGCCGAGGAGGTTATCGTACTTCATTACCTTTACCGATGACTTTAGTAGATATGGTTATATCTACTTAATGAGGCATAAGTCCGAATCCTTTGAAAAGTTCAAAGAATTCCAGAATGAAGTACATAATCATTTAGGGAAAACAATCAAGTTTCTACGATCGGATCGTGGAGGATTATACTTGAGCCAAGAGTTTGGTAATCATCGAAAGATTGTGGAATTGTTCCACGCTTGACTCCGCCAGAACTCCACAATGGAATGGGGTGTCCGAACGGAGAAATCGCACCTTGTTGGACATGGTGCGGTCGATGATGAGCCAAAGTGATCTTCCGTTATCCTTCGGGGATATGCTCTTGAAACATTGCGCTCACACTAAATAGAGTTCCATCTAAGTCGGTTGAAAAGACACCATATGAGATATGGACAGGGCAACCCCTAGTTTGTCTTTTCTCAAAATTTGGGGATGTGAGGCTTATGTAAAACGTTTACGTCTAACAAGCTCACACCCAAATCGACAAGTGCTTCTTTGTGAGATATCCTAAGGAAACTAAGGGATATTACTTTTATAATCGGGAACAAGGCAAAGTGTTTGTCGCCCGACACGGTGTCTTCTTGGAGAAAGAGTTTCTTTCAAGAAGGGTTAGTGGGAGCAGGGTGCATCTTGAAGAAGTTCGAGAAACACCGAGAAAACGTTTCAGCGACCACGGAACCACAACGGGAGGAGCAAAGTGTTGCGCCACCGTTGTAGATACACCAGCCCACGGAGGTCGAAAGATCACGTCGTGCACTGGAGTACACAGTGCGGAACAACGTGATATATTGTTGTTGGACAACGATGAACCTAAGACCTATGAGGAAGCGATGGTGGGACCCGATTCCAACAAGTGGCTTGGAGCCAAGAAATCCGAAATAGAATCCATGTACGACAATCAAGTTTGGAACTTGGTTGATCCACGATGGTGTCAAAACCATTGAGTGTAAATGGGTTTTTAAGAAAAGGCCGATATGGATGGAAATGTTCACATCTATAAGGCGCGATTGGTGGCGAAAGGTTTTAAACAGATTCAAGGAGTTGATTATGATGAAACCTTCTCGCCCGTCGCAATGCTTAAATCTATTCGGATTATCCTAGCGATTGCTGCATTTTTCGATTATGAGATATGGCGAGATGGATGTCAAAACGGCTTTCCTAAATGGAAACCTAAGCGAGGATGTATACATGATACAACCTCGGGGTTTTGTCGATCCGAATCGCTGGAAAGATATGCAAGCTACAAAAATCAATTTATGGATTGAAGCAAGCATCTCGGAGTTGGAATATTCGATTTGATGAAGTAATCAAAGGGTTTGGTTTCATCAAAAACAAAAAGGTCGAGTGGGAGCGCAATTGTATTTCTAATCTTATATGTGGATGACATATTACTGCGATTGGAAATGATATCCCTATGCTAGAATCCGTCAAGTCTTCATTGAAAAATAGTTTTTCCATGAAAGACTTAGGGAGGCAACATACATATTGAGCATTCGGATCTATAGAGATAGATCCAAGAGGCTAATTGGATTAAGCCAAAGTACATACATTGACAAGGTGTTGAAAAGGTTCAACATGCATGATTCCAAGAAAGGTTTCTTGCCCATGTCACATGGCATTAATCTTAGCAAGAATCGGTGTCCTCGGACACATGATGAGCGGAATAAGATGGGTATGGTTCCATATGCTTCGGCAATTGGATCCATCATGTATGCCATGCTTTGTACACGCCCAGATGTCTCGTACGCTTTGAGTGCTACGAGCAGATACCAGTCAGATCCAGGTGAAGGTCACTGGACTTCCGTAAAGAATATCCTTAAGTACTTGAGAAGAACTAAGGATATGTTCCTAGTCTATGGAGGTGAAGAAGAGCTCGTTGTAAGTGGTTACACCGATGCTAGCTTCCAAACGGACAAGGATGATTATAGATCGCAATCTGGGTTCGTGTTCTGCCTGAACGGAGGCGCAGTCAGCTGGAAGAGTTCCAAGCAGGATACTGTTGCTGATTCTACAACGGAGGCCGAGTACATTGCTGCTTCGGAAGTAGCCAAGGAGGCTTTTGGATCAAGAAATTCGTTTCGAGCTTGGTGTGATGACCAGTCAGACGGTCCAATGTCTCTCTATTGTGATAATAGTGGAGCCATTGCGCAAGCCAAGGAGCCGAGGTCACATCGAAGTCCAAACACATACTTCGGCGATATCATCTCATCCGCGAGATTGTGGACGAGGGTGATGTCAAGATATGCAAAGTGCACACGGATCTCAACATAGCCGATCCGCGACAAAACCTCTCCCTCAGCGAAGCATGAGGCGCACACAAGAGCAATGAGTATTAGATACTTACATGATTGACTCTAGTGCAAGTGGGAGAATGTTAGTGATATGCCCTAGAGGCAACATGGAGATGTTGGATATCACGTCAATGTTTATGTATTTATGAATAAAGTGTTATTCGGTTCCATGAAATAGACATCTTGTATTGATCAATAAGTACGTGACTTATTTATGAGACTCGATATGTATGAATCTATTTCTAAACGATCCTCGATCATATGTCATATTGTTGGAACAAATATGATTCTAAGATCGGCATGTTTATTGATTGATGATCATGTCTCATAGATCATGGGTATGGAGATACCAAATCAATAAACATGGACATATGTGTTGGAGAACACATTGTTGGATAGACCCACCATGAGACACTACGGGAATTAATGTGCCATTAGTTGGTCTCGGGTAGTGTTGGTACAAAGTCCTTAGACCTGAGATCACCATGGATTCCAACATGTGTAGTAGCCTACTTTGGGACTACCAAACGCTATTCCGTAACTTGGTAGTTATAAAGGTAGTTTTCGGGTTTGCTATGAAACATGGAGTGGGATGTGAGTGATCAAGATGGAATTTGCCCCTCCTTTGGAGAGATATCTCTGGCCCCTCGAGGTAATGGATTATGGAAATGCATGGCCATGCTAAGTTGATTGAGGAGTCAATCAACGGACGGATAATCCAATACGGTTCGAGTGAATGGTTAAGCTATTGAAGGGATGGCACACATCTTGCCTATAGCTTAACGGTATCGTGAGGCAAAGGGATTTGTGTACACATTACGGGTTCGAGCCGATATTATTCTTGTATACTATGGTGTCAAATATGTGCTGCTAGGCGCCGTCAGTGTTGCAGTCGGCTGAGTTAGACTCGAGCCGACGATCGGCTAAGTTAGACTATAGCCGAAACCGAGTATACCCGAACCTACTGGGTCGCACGCTTAAGGGGAGAAGAACAGGCATTTGAGTTGGACTCGGATACGGATCCGATCGGATAGAGTCCTATGGGCTTACGACGTGTGGGCGGCCAACTCTATGAGATACGGATGAGATCCGATTCAAAATAGAGTCCTAATCGGCCACTAGTCCCGTCGGCCAACTCTATATAAAGGAGGGAGGGGTGGAGAGTTGCGGCATGTCAATTGCATCGCGTGCAACGTAAGTCGCCGAGATCAATCTCCACGGAAACCCTCCCACTTTCGATCCAAACCCTAGCCTTGCATTGCGTGCTAGCACACGGGTGTACGGCGTTCGTCCCGGACGTGTGGATACCGGTAGAGGCGCTGCTACGTTGCGCGCTGTTGATCGGCTTCGGATCGGCTGCAATCGGAGCGATCGGCTGTGGTGGAATCAGCTGCGGTCGGGCGCATCGGAGCGAGGCGTGACAACGCGGCCGGACGACTCGAATCGGCTGATTGGCGAATCGGTTGTCTCCGGGAATCGGCTACACTGTTTCGGATCGGATTGCCCTGATTGGCTATTTCGCTGCAATCTACTCTAATCGGTAACGATCTATCGGCCCTTACTTGCAAGTGTTCCTGGTTTGCGCGGTAAAAGTTTTTGTTTTCGGCTAGCGTAGCCTCCGCGTAACCCTTCAAAACGACCTGGGAGGAATTCATGGCTGCCTTCCGTGAAAATTTTGTACCCGTCGCGGTTATGAGAATGAAGAAGAATGAATTTAGGAGGTTGCACCAAGGCAACACCTCGGTGCAAGAATATCTTAACAAGTTCACGCAGCTTACCCGTTACGCCACAAGCGACGCAGACGAAGAAGAGAAGAAGATGGATAAGTTTATCGAAGGACGAACGACGAGCTAAGAGGATCGATGATCGGTCAAGACCACACACTGTTTCTAGAGCCTAATCAACAAGGTCATGAGATCGGAACATGACCGGAGGACGGTCAAAAACAATCGGAAAAGAAGACTTGCAATGACCCGTCCAATTCAAGGGATATCCCAGCGACCCAAAGGAGCAACCCCGTCAGGTTGGAAGCCAGCCTTGGTGGCAACCAATCGCCCTGCCGCACCCGGCAACGTCAGCAGGCCACCTGCAACACCGTCTCGCACCCCGGCACCTACATTGGCAGCTCCAGGGACCAGGAATGTCAATTGTTTCAATTGCGGAGAATTTGGGCATTACGCCAACAGTTGCCCCAAGCCGCGCAACACCCCTAATCGCACCGGAGCCAACGTCATCGCAGTACGAGGAACCCCCGCCCCGGCACCTGGACGTGCCCTGTTCAGAACGCCCCAACCGAAGGAGGCTATCACCAGATCCGCCGTGGCTAAGTGAACCACACGCGTGCAGAAGAAGCTCAGGAGGACCAGGTCGTGTTGATGGGTATGTTCTCTATCCATTCTGCACTAATTGAAGTTTTGTTTGATTTTGGGGCTTAGCATTCTTTCATAACCTCAAGAATAAGCACAGAACATAACCTATGTCAGGTAGGCCTTAAGAGATCAATGATAGTAGATTCACCTGGGGAAGATATAACTATACTCCACGTATGCATTAGTGTGCCAATTCGGATCAGAGATGTAGTATTCCTATCAAACCTTATGATATTGCCAACCCAGACTCTAGACATCATATCAGGAATGGACTAGTTAACTAAGAACCAAGGGGTATTAGACTATAGAGAAGTTACCGTATCTACCCCATAAGTTTCACCGACAAACATGACCATGGATCAAGACAACAAAGTATGGATCAAGGAGGATTAACCTAGGTTTAAGACAACCCTTCCAGTTTCAGGAAACCACCTCGATATCTCTAGAAAGATGACCTAGGAAAAATCTCCCATTACCCTGCCCGGAGGCAAATAAAGCTCAAACGACGACTTGGGAAATCCAACCCGGGACAAGATACGAAGGACCCAACCTGCTGAACCATTCCTACCCAAGTATTGAAAGTAAGCTTGTGAGACCAATGGATAGACCAAAAGGACAAGCCAAGATCTTGGGGAAATGTTAGGAATCCGTGCGTAGACTCTATCTGGAAATGGTGAGGATGCTAACCAAACCTGAAAATGCAAATATAGCCCTTACCCTAAAAAGGCAAGCTTGAACTTATTGTTAGGGGGGTAGAGTGACATAACCCTGGTCCCTCAGATTGGACACTATGTTGAAGCTAGGTAAAACCAAACCTTCTCTAGATAGCCTCTTGCCACCTACTGGAATCTCTAGACCCCAATCATGTCAGGATCACCACCCATCTACGAGCTAAAGGTCTCTAAAGTTTCGGAATAGCAAGTCTATTATAAAACTTAAGGAAATTAGAGACATGCTAAATCTTGTACGCTTGAAGGATGCCCCAAGGATTAAGGAGCTGACAATATCATGTTATCAGAAACAAAGAATTGAAGTGGACCACCCTTAGAAACTCAGTGATAGATTCCTACGCCACCCCAAGCAGCCAACCTATTCGTCATCCTGCTAAGGAGAAGTCCTAATGGATCCATCCCATATGTCTATACCAACCGACTCCCAACCGCGACCCGACCCAAATCTCGGGACGAGATTTATTGTTAGGGGGTAGGTTTGTAACACCCTGAAAATCCAAAGTTTTAAAAATCGAAACATAAAAATCAGAACTTGCAAAAATCTTTTGATTGATTGCATCTTGTCGTATTTATTTGCCTCTTATTTGCAAGTCTTCAAAATGCCAAGTTAGAATAAATAAATAATTGTTTTGAAAAAGGAAAGGTTGATAGCAATTTCCAAAACCCTAAGTAGGAAAAAGAGAAATTGCAAATATAATATTTGAAATAAAATTCTAGAAATATGAATCAAGGAAAGTTATGATTTAATAAAACTTGTTTTTAGGGACCAATATTGAATTTTCGGGAAGAATACCAAAAAATGGCTAAGTTATAATTAAGGAGGGAAAAATATACATATGAGTATATATATATTGTATATATATAAATTAAAGTAGCAAAACCAAAAAAATTAATTAAGTTGCATTAGGCCAAAACTTTATTTGTGGAAGAAATAGAAAAGAATTGGCAACAAAAAGAAAAAAACAAAATCAGAGAAAATCAAGAAAATAAAAAAAATGCACTCTTCATTGCGATCGAGGTGTTCAGCCCGGTCCCTAGCCGCGCGCGCGCGCGCGTCAACTCGCGCCCTCGCGTGTCCCGCACCACCGTCCTGTCGCCCTTGAGCCCCGTGCTCCCTCTGCCTCTGCCGCACCGACGTCGCCATCGCCGCGTCGGCCCCCTACGCCCTGTGCACGCGCGGGCGCGTCGCATCGCCGCTCAGCCGTGCGCCCGGTCCCGTCGCCGCTGGCGTCCCTCGTGCCCCGCGCCACCCCTCTGCACGCCCCGCGCCGCGCCAACGTTGTCGTCGCCGTGTCGCCCATCGCGTCACCGCCTTGCGCCGCGCACGCCACTTGCTGTCGCATCGCCGGCCATCACCCTCGCCGTCTCTCTCCCCTCCCGTGCCTATAAAAGAGCCCAACCCTCCCCTCCTCTTCCCCACATCTCCCTCCCCCACTCTCCTCTTTCTCCCCTTTCTTTCCCACGCTGAAAGCTCGCCGCCGCCCCCGCGCTGGCTTTGTTGCCGCACCGCCGCCGACGCCGCTCCGAGTCGCTGCCCATCGCCGCTGCCGGTAAGCCCCCTCTCCCCCGCCGTCCCGTAGCCGCCGCCCTAGGGTGCCGCCCGGCCGAGAGGAGAGAGGAGCCGGAGAGGAAGAAGAGAGGTAGAACTGAGGAGAAGAAGAAGCAGAAGGGGGAGAAGATAGAGAAGAGTGGAGAGAAAAAAAGAAAAGAAAAGAGAAAGAAGGAAAAGAAAAGGAGAAAAATTTGGGAAAAATTGGGAAAAATTAGAAAAAGTTTTTGGAAAATATTTTGGGAAAAACTCTAGCAAAGTTACATATTTTCTCGGAAACAAATTTGGATTTCAAAAATAATTCGGGACCGATTATCAAACATGGTTTTCAAAGTATTTGATCCTCGCGTTTACCACTCTAGGAAATTATTTATATATTAGCTTGTCTTCAAATATTATTTTTGATATATATATTTGCTAGACTTAAAACCTAGATTATTTAATATAGTGTTTAGCTTCGAGATTATTTTTAGGATCAACTATTATTAACCCTAGGGCTTGTCGGCCCAATAAAAATTTTGATAAAATTTAAAGTTAACCCTTTCCTTTGATTTATTATATTTTGAATCATCAACCATAATATTTCTCAAACTTTGAATATATTCACTTTAAATAATACCACATCATAGTAATTAAATCGGTTTAATACGAAACTTCAAATCTTTGTAACTCGCTCATTCTAACTCGGATTTTGCCAAAACTCGAACCTAAACTTACATAAAATCATAAGCTACTGTTACAAGCCACTTTTGCAATTTATTTGGCTTTCATTGGATTTTATTTGAATTCTATCGAATTCAATTGTGTCGGTGATATGGGCCCGGGGTTATGTTGGAGATATGATATCTGAAAAAGGAAGGTGCGCCAAAGATATGTCTGGATGGCTCAAGTAAGTCCCGCCACGGGCGGCCACGTAGCCACCCCAAGAGGGGCCTGGCCCGGGGCTGCCCGAGGCCACCGTATTCCCGGGCGGCGGGTCCGAGATCACCCGGACCCCCAAGCGGCGAGATCCGGATCACCCGGACCCCCATCCCTCACCCCGCACCTCTCCAGAGAGAGGGCGAGTCCAACCGCCAACCACCTCATTTAATGCCTAAAGAGAGAGAGAGGCTAAGCGCACGCCCGCCGAATTTAATGCGATGTGAGGCGCACCTCTCGGCCGCTCTCATCATCACCCTTTTTGCCCGTCACGAGGAAAAGAGGGCATAAAGTCTTTGACTGCGACCGTGGTATGGCAGCACGCCCACTCCGCGCACACCCCCCTCCACGCCCCGTCCAGTCACGTTAAATGCGTTGGGTGGCCGCGTGGGAGAGAGAACACGAGCGCAAGAGGCATTGCGTCAGCACCTACCCAGGAGATGGGCCACTGACCAGTAGGCCCCACTGGAGTAGGTAGGCCGGCCCATCCTCGCGTCAGCAACATGCTGCCACGATGCCTGCTTTTCTCTGCCTACTCCCATGACGCGGCAACAGGAACAAGAATGGGGATGGCTTCTTCGACAAGACAAGGCCAGAGCCGCTTCATCATGTGGAGCGGGGTAGAAAAAATCAGGACTACTGTGGTGTTTCCCTTGCACTATAAAAGGAGGCCCAAGTCCATCATAAAAAAGGTTGGTTGGTTCCGTTCGTCAGGTTCCTGAGCAACAGCTAGTTCTTATCAACGCCTTGGCCACCTCAGTCACCACCTCCGACACCCCCAAGGAGAACACCATCACCGGTCCCTGTAATTCATCCCTCATATTACACAAAGAACAGGAGTAGGGTATTACACATCATAGGTGGCCCGAACCTCTATAAACCCCTCGTGTCCATTCCGGTTGTGATTTTTCTTCGGCCTCATCGGCTCCTCCCCATCCTCATCGTAAGTTTAAGCCCCGATTCATCGCTCCCCTGTGGCGAACCAAAAAGGGGGTCCCCCAGATTGCCGCGTGTCGAGCACACGCATCGACAGCTGGCGTGCCAGGTAGGGGGAGCGCACTGCATTTGGGTTTAAACTCCCGTGTTTCTTCCATCTCCCGTAGAAAAAACTCCCTCTCCCCGTCCTCACCATGGTACACGGCCCCATCCTGCGGTCCGCATCCGGCTCACGTGCTACCCGCGAGTGCGACTTGGCCAACAAGGCGGCCGAGGAGGTTGACACGGGTGGGCACAGCCCTAATTTCCGCCACCTCCGCTCAGGGGAAGGAGGGCCCTTGTCCCCCTCACTGCCTCTGACGCCAGCGGTAGCAGTCGGGGCTGCGCCGCCTTCTCTGCCCCCACTGAAACGGCGGCTGTGGGCGGAGGGGGCCAGGCATCCCGCAGGACTGCCAACGCTCCTGCAGGATCTAGGCCACACCCGAGCGGACGTACCGGCGAACCTCGCCGGGGGGACGTCCATCGTCGCCTGGAGTTTGGCACGCCTGAGGGCGCCCTTCAGGCGGCGGAAGCTCTTTTGCGCCACCCCCTCCCGGTCACTCCAGGTGAGGGATCCAACGCCAAGCATTGGTTTGATGACGTGGCGAAGCTGGTAGGCACGGCCCAGCGTCAACTGGCCACAGACCTCGCTTCCTCCAGCCACCAACCGCGCGGTTCGCACACCGCGGTCAGCTCGTCCTCTCGACGACGGGCTCTAAGGGCAGCGGCTGCCGCGAGGGCGGAAGAGAGCCTCTCGGCAGCAGCCCAACCAGAGGCGCCTCGAGATCTGCTATACGCAAAACGGGACGCCCGTCTTCGCATCAAGCAGCGCCACGACGTGCGTCGCATGGGGCGGGCTCAGGACTGTGCCTCCTCTTCAAGAGGCGCAAGCGCTCGGCGAGCGGCCGCAACGACCCCACCACAGGAAGAGCCCTTCAGGGGACGGCGAGTGGCCATGGTGGCCCCGCCACGAGTGGGAGATTCCATGGCACCCAAGGGGACCCCTCATCCCTCGTCGCCCCCTCCAGCCGGCAACGGCTGTCAGGCCTTCGTCGCAGGCCTCCGTCATGTGCGCTGGCCTAACAAGTTTCGGCCGGCCGTCACAGAGAAGTATGACGGCTCGGTGAATACCATCGAGTTCCTCCGATTTACACCCGCCATCGAGGCCGCCGGAGGCGCGAGGCTCGTCATGGCCAACTTCTTCCCCATGGCGCTCAAGGGCCGCCCGCTCCCGGCTAATGAATCTGCGGCTCGCTCGGTCACCTCGTGGGACGACTTGTGCCGACAGCTCACCTCTAACTTCCGGGCACGTACCGTGCCCGGGGATGGAGCAGCCTCCACATGGTCCGGCGAGGAGAGGACGAATCCTGCGCAAATACATCCAGCGTTTTTGCCAGGTACGCAACACTATACTGTCCATCTCAGACCATGCAGTGATCTTTGCCTTTCGGAGTGATGTATGCCACGACGTCATGTTGGAGAAGATCGAGTCCAAGGCCCCTCGGACCACCACGGAGCTCTTCGAGCTTGCCGACCGGGTGGCCTGCAAGGAAGAGGCTCGGGTTTGGAATCCTAGGAATCCTGCCCCAGCCCCCACCAGCGTTGCCCCCTCCGCGTCCTGGGAGGAACAACACGAACGGCGACGGAAGCGCAAGCCATCGCGCGGTGGTGAGGAGGGCCACATCCTCGCCGCCGACAGTGCTGAGAAGCCCTCGCGGAAGGGTAAGCCCGCGGGCAACCGCAGGCGCTCACCGGACCCTCGCCCCCAGGGCCAGGTCGGGGGCAAGTGGTGCTTGGTGCACCAAACCTCCCACCACAACCTCTCCGAGTGCCGCTCGGTCAAGAACTTGGCCGAGCGAGTACAAAAGTACGAGCAGGAGCAGAGGGAGAACGAGAAGGGAACCCACCTCAAGGGCAAGGCCCCGGCGGAGCGTTCGGACAACCGACGAGAGGAGGAAAAGGGTGCGGCCCCCGTCGGAGATGAAGATGACGATCTGGGCTACCAAGATCCCCAGCACGTCGTCGCCACCATCGACCGGGGGGGCAGGCGCCCAGGTGTCCCGCCGGAGCCTCAAGTCTATGAGGTGTGAGCTCCTCGCGGCTGTGCCGTCCCACGAGGCGGCCCGAAGGTCGCGCTGGGCGGAGGTGACAATCACCTTCGACCAGACCGATCACCCGGGGAGCATCGCACGTAGCGGCCACTTGGCCCTCGTGACCTCCTCCACCATTTGCAACGTCAAGGTCGCCCGAGTCTTAATTGACGGAGGTGCGGCCCTCAATATACTATCCCCGAAGGCCTTTGATGCAATCAAGGCCCCGAGGATGGTGCTCGGGCCGTCTTATCCCATCATTGGGGTGACGCCCGGGAAGGTGTGGCCCCTCGGGCAGATCGCGCTGCCGGTCACCTTCGGGAGCCCCGCCAATTTCCGCATCGAGTGGATCGACTTCGATGTGGCGGACCTCAATCTGCCCTACAACGTCGTGCTCGGGAGGCCGGCGTTGGTGAAGTTCATGGCGACTACCCATTATGCCTACCGCCAACTCAAGATGCCGGGCCCCGAAGGCCCCATCACCGTCCATGCCAACGTTAAAACCGCACTAGATTGCGCGGAGGCGCGCGTGGAGGATATTGCGGCGGCCGACCGCGTTGAACCCGAAGGCCCTCAAGGGGAGGCCTCGGGTTCCCGGGCCCCAAAACAGCATATCACCTCGGCCGATGAGGTGGTAATCAAGTCTATCCAGTTGGGCGACAACCCGTCCAAGACCACCAAGATTGGCGGCCACTTGGACCCCAAATAGGAAGACGCACTCGTCTCCTTCCTGCGGACGAACGCCGACTTGTTTGCTTGGAAGCCGTCGGATATGCCCGGAGTCCCCAGGGAGGTGATTGAGTACCGACTTGCAGTGCGGCCGGATGCACGACCGGTTCAACAGAAGGTGAGGCGACAGGCCTCGGAGTGGCAGGCGTTCATCCGCGAAGAGGTGACACGGCTCCAGGAAGTCGGCTTCATCCGGGAAGTGCTGCATCCGAAGTGGTTGGCTAACCCGGTGGTCGTCTCAAAGGCCAACCACAAGCTGCGCATGTGCATCGACTATACCGACCTCAACAAGGCATGTCCTAAAGACCCTTACCCTCTGCCTCGAATAGACCAGATAGTCGACTCCACTGCGGGGTGCGACCTTTTATGTTTCTTAGATGCATACTCTGGTTATCATCAGTTCCGCATGGCTATAGAGGATGAGGAGAAAACTGCATTTATTACCCCTGTGGGTACCTTTTGCTACATGTCTATGCCCTTTGGTTTGAAGAATGCCATGTCCACTTTCCAACGTGGTGTCCGCATCACGTTGAAAGACCAAATAGGGCATAATGTTGAGGCGTATGTCGATGATCTTGTGGTCAAGTCCCGGGACCAAAGAACCTTGCTCCCAGACTTGGTCGAGACATTTGATAACCTCCGGTCCTCCCGCATGAAGCTGAACCCAGAAAAATGTCTGTTCGGGGTACCGGCAGGCAAACTGTTAGGGTTTTTGGTCTCTGCCCGAGGCATTGAGGCCAACACCGCAAAAATAAAAGCGATAGAGGAGATGCGTCCCCTAGGAAGCTCAGGGATGTGCAGAAAATTATTGGTTGTGTAGCTTCCCTGAGTCGTTTTATATCAAGGCTAGGGGAGCGGGCGCTCCCTCTATTTAAGCTACTATAACAAACTGGCCCCTTCACTTGGACGGATGAAGCAGAGAAAGCCTTGGGCGAGCTCAAGCGTTATCTCTCCTCACCGCTCATATTGGTAGCGCCTCGAGAAGGAGAGCCCCTCCTTTTATATTTGGTGGCAACTCCCCAAGTGATTAGTGCGGCTTTGGTTGTGGAGCGCGACGACGAGCTAGACTCTCAGCCGCCCCAGCCCCACCAAACCCGGAGGCAAGAAACCTTGGAACGGTGTCGGCTGAGGAAGCACCCGAAGCCGGAGGTGGCCTTTGGCCCCCGAGCTCAGTGGAGCCACCCGCCCACTAGCCCGGGGCTCCCGAGGCCCCTTCCATCCGAGCGGCCCCGAGGGCCCCGGGGAAGGCAATGGCCCGCAGCCCCGAACACCGCGGTAATCCGCCCCGGTGCACCCGAACCTGTTGTCCCTAGTAAAGTAGCTAAGGCCCGCACCAAGGTGCAGCGGCCGATCTACTTTGTCAGCGAGGCGCTACGGGACGCAAAGACACGTTACTCGCAAGCCCAGAAAATGCTCTACGTTGTGCTCGTGGCTTCCAGGAAGCTGCGCCACTATTTCCAAGCGCATCGGGTAACGGTAGTCACGTCCTACCCTCTCGGGCAAATCCTGCACAACCGAGAGGGCACCGGACGGGTAGTCAAGTGGGCTATCGAATTGTCAGAATTTAATCTGCATTTCGAAGCCCGTCACGCAATCAAGAGCCAGGCCTTGGCCGATTACGTGGCGGAATGGACGCCAACGGCCGATAACGATCCATCCCCGGGTGAACCCGAGAGTGGGGAGGATCGCGGCCAAGGGCCCGCGCATTGGGTGATGAACTTCGACGGTTCACTCACCTTGCACGGGGCCGGGGCAGGCATGGCACTAACCTCCCCGATGGCGTGCTCCGGTATATCGTCCGGCTTGACTTCCGGGCAACCAACAACATGGCTGAATACGAAGGACTTCTAGCGGGGTTGCGAGAGGCGGCAGGAATGGGCATTCGCCGTTTGCTAGTCCTCAGGGACTCCCAACTGGTTGTAAACCAAGTTTCCAAGGAGTACCAATGCACCGACCCACAGATGGACGCGTATGTCAAGGAAGTTCGGCGTATGGAGCGCCATTTCTATGGCCTCGAGCTGCGCCACGTTCCTAGAAGAGACAATACCCTGGCGGACGAGCTATCTAGGACTGCGTCCGCGTGAGCCCCAGCCCCTCCAGGTGCATTCGAAGAAAGACTCACAGAGCCGTCGGCGTGCCCCGAACCGCACCAAGGGCAGGGATCGGCTGGTCCCGACGGCCCGGACCTAGCAGGCCAGCCACACCCTGGTGCTGCCGGGACCGACATCACGCGCCAGGTGGTTTGGATTTCGGAAATCCAGGCGTATCTGCAAGACGCGTCATTTCCCGAGCAACGCGAGCAAAGCGAACGCATTGCCCGCACCTCCAAAAGGTACGTGTTGGTGGAAGGGACACTCCACCAACGCGGTGCCAACGGAGTGCTCATGAAGTGCATTGCTCGGGAACAGGGTCTCGAACTCCTAGCCGAGATCCATGAGGGAGAATGCGGAGTGCACTCAACCTCCCAAACCTTGGTGGGAAAGGCATTTCGCCAAGGATTTTATTGGCCCACCGTGCTGGAGGATGCAACAGACCTCGTGCGGCGGTGCCGAGCGTGCCAATTCCACGCCAGCGTACGCACTGTCGTCTCAGCCCTTCGAACCATCTCGCTCTCATGGCCGTTCGCGGTCCTGGGCGGACATCGTGGGCCCATTCAAGCGTGCAAGGGGCGGCGCAAATTCCTATATGTCGCCATCGACAAATTTACCAAGTGGCCCGAGGCCTATCCGACAACGTCATCGACAAGCATTCGGCTGCGGTTCATGAGAGGCATCGGCAAGGTTCGGGGTCCCCAACAGGCTCATCACCGACAACGGCACCCAATTCACGAGTGAGCTGTTTGGCGAGTATTGCGATGATATGGGGGCATCAAGCTCTGTTTCGCCTCGCCCGCCCACCCCCAAAGCAACGGTCAGGCCGAGTGTGCAAACGCAGAAATATTAAAAGGCCTCAAGACGAAGACCTACAACGTACTCAAGAAGCATGGGGACTCGTGGACTGATGAGCTGCCTGCGGTCCTTTGGGCCAATCAGACAACACCGAGCCGCGCCACCGGGGAAACACCTTTCTTCTTGGTGTATGGAGCCGACACGGTCTTGCCTTCCGAGCTCACCCTGGGATTGGCCCGAGCCACGTTATACGCTGAAGCAGATCAAGAGCAGCTGCGTCGCGACGACTGACTACCCGGAAGAAAGACGGCGCCAGGCAAGTGCCGCGCGCCCGCTACCAGCAGAGCCTCCGTCGCTACCATCAACACAAAGTCAGCCCCCAAGAGCTGCAGATCAATGACCTCGTCCTGCGTCGCGTACAAACGCGTGCGGGACTGACCAAATTATCCCCGATGTGGGAGGGGCCATACAAAGTATCGGTACCCCGCGTCCGGGAGCAGTTCGCCTAGCCACAGAGGACAACACCATGCTGCCGAACCCGTGGAACATTTCCCACCTGCGCAAGTTCTACCCATAAGCTGCATGGTGTGCTGAAACATACATGGAAGCTCATTCACTTCTTCTAGTAGCATGAACAATGAGTTCGCTGTTACATTCCCTATGACCTTATTGCAAAATACATACTTGTAGTGTGTTTTCCCCCATGTGCTGGAACATGAGCTGCGGATGTTGGTTTCCAGTGGTCTTCTGGCCTTGCCCGCCATAGCCTGAGAGCCCTAAGGGCGTCGAAGGTAGAGCGATGCTGCATACTATCACGCCTGGGGGTAGTCAACGCCTGGGGGCTCGGGTGCGTACTAACACGCCTGTCCCGAACCCCGTTGCCGCTGCCCCCACCGGCCTTTTATGCCTTCGCTCCTACCCGAAACCCGAGGAAGGCACCGCCGCCGGCCGATGCACACCGCCCGAACCCGGACCAGCCCCAAGCTACATGGGACGAATCGTGGCGGGAGACCATGCTACCGCATTCTTGCAATGGCTAAGCTAACTAAAAGTTGAACTACCGTTGCAGGGAAGCAAACAGGCAGGGGCTCAGGCCAACTAACCGCCACTGCGTGTGCGCTAAGTTGGTCGGGGACTCCCAATATATATACATACACATATGAATCATCAGGAGCAGCCACGATGGGCTGTTACAATACAAGTCCAACATGATAAAGGCAAGTGTACTAATATTATAAACAATATTGCAATGTCTTTGTTCACAAATACAGATAAAAGCAAAAAGGGGCGGGGGAGTCCTAGGCGGCCGGCGGGTCGTGGGGGGCGTTCTCCGGGTGGTCTTCGTCCGGCGAGTCTTCGCGGAGGGCGAGCTGGAAGGCCGCTGGAGTGCCGTCAAAGCCCACCATAATGGAGTCGACGGCATCTTGGACGCGAAGATGAGCGGCCTCCTCGGTGCCCTCGGGGAAGTCCTCGGTGGGGATGTAGGGGTCGAAACCGGGGTCGCGGGCTTGGTAGCTAGCAAGGATGAGCGTCGCGACCTAGCGGGACAAGTCGTACGACGACTCCTTCACCACCTCGTCGACCTCCTCCGGCACCCTCTTTATCCCCTCAGCCAGCTCATCTATGTGCGTTGCTAACCCCCCTAATGTAGGGATGCCGGTGAGGGGACGGATAACCCCCACCTCGCGGGCCGCCTCCCGAAGGGCGCTCGACGGACGAGGCCACGACCCGGAGCCCCAAGCTCAAGGTGTGCTCCAGCTCTGCGATCCGGCGGCGCACCTCCTCCAATTCTAGCACCGCGTCACTGGAGCGAGGGGCCGGCGGGGGCTTCCGTACCTGCGCCTCCGCGTCGCTAACCGCCTGCTCCCAGGCGGCCAAGTCCTGCTCCCACCATTCCAGCTCATCTTGCCGACGGCCCGAGGCGGCGGCGAGCAGCTGCTCGCGCTCCCAGACGGCCTTCAGGAACCGGGAGGCCTCCTCCTGGGCCTTCAGCATCGTCACCTTGCGCCACTCCACGGCGGCCTCGCGCTCGGCGATGGCCTTCTCCTGGGCCACCACGTTCGCCTCCCGCGCGGCGGAGTCCTTCTTGGCCCCGGCAACGGCGGCCTCCCGGTCCTCGACCGCCTGCCACGCCACCTCTAGAGCCTTCTCCCGCTCCACCAGGCTGGCGTCGCGGGCCTGGAGCTCGACGTCGGTGCTGGTGGCGGTGGCCTCAGCATCACGTAGTGTGCGCTCGCGCTGGTCAAGCTCCTGGGCGCGCTCGTTGAGGTCACGGATGAACCTCCCGACGGTGGTGCGGACCCTCTCCTCTGCGGCGGCGGTGACCTGCTCGTGGAAATCGGCGGCGTGCCGCTCAACGACGGTGTCCTCGAACACCTGGTTGAGTTCCCCCTGGCGCCGCTCGATCTCCGCCGGCTCCGCTTGCGGACGAGGCCCTCCACCCCTCGCCGTGGCTGCCGGCTCCCGACGGCCTTCGTCGACGTCGACCTCCCGCCGTGCCATCGCAACCTCCCGCGGCCAAGGCCTGTACTTGGGCCCGGAGCCCTCCAAGGAGACCGCGTTGGCCTCCTCCAGGCCCTGGACACAATCTCCCTCGCTCGCTCTTGCGACCGGACGAGGTGCTCGGTGTCCAAGGCGGCCACGAAACCGGACCGAGCGCCCCAGCATTCGAAATCGGAGCTCGGGCGGGGGTCGGCCACTGCGCGCGGCAGGAAGCCGGCGCCCCATGACTGAGCCACCCGCCGCAGCTTCGCCCGTCGACGTTGCCCCGCCCTCAAGCCGCTCCCCGTGTCGGGAGCTCGTGGTGGGCCGGTGCCGCAGAGAACTAATATTGGTCGGCGAGGCGACGGCGCCGTACGGCGCGGCGTGGATGACGGCTGTCGTGGTGGCGGTGATGGTTGCCGCGGAGAGGACCCCTGGGGCTACTCTCCGCCGCTTGCCACTGCCTCCTCTGCGTCGAGGCCGCCCCCAGCTCGCTCCTCGTGGACGACCGACGCCCCGGCATCTGGGTGGGCCCCTCCGGATCGCACCGGCCCCGGGCCCAAACCCGTAAGGGGCGACCCGAACCCGGAGGGCTCAAGCGCCCCGAGCTTGTCCTGCGCCTCCCCCTCCGAGCCAGAAGCAGAACCGCCCTTGGGTATAACCCTGGGGAGAAAATGCCGGTGCTCGCGGCTAAGGGCAGAAATAAGCACAGTAAGGAATCAAGACACAAGACAAAAACACAAGGCCCACAGGGCGCATACGTATCCACAAGGCGTTACCTGCGGGAGGCGTCGAAGTCCCAGGAAACTCGGGAGATGGCCCGCTTCTTCCTTGCAGGGCCGCCTGGGGGGCTTGCAGGGCTGTCGCTCGCTACCTCCGCCATCGTCGGAGCACCGCGGCTGGCCCCCGCCAACGGCGCGCCCGCCGTGGGCGTGCACTCGGCCTCCACCGTCGCCGTTGTCGCCGTCGCTGTGGCCATCCTGGCCCCCGGCGGAGTGGCCCTTGGGGCCGAGCCCGCCGCCTGCGAGCCTACAGGCCTGCAAGGAGGAGCGGCGCGCTCCGCGCCGCCGCCGCATGGAGGAGATGAGGGAGGTGCGGGGTCCTCGTCTGGCCTCTTCCTCTTCCCCTTAGGGTCCGGGGCCCCGATTCGCTTCTGCCTGGACCCCGGCGGCCCAGCCACCCGATGGGCACTTGATCGTTGGCGTCGTCATAGTCGTCGTCCCCACCCCTCGGGACAATGCCCGCCGCTGCCGATGATGAGCCCACACCGTCGCCCACCACCTGCAGCACTTGCAGGATCTCCGGGGCGCTGAGTCCTGGCACAGCGGCACCAACCCGGGCGAGAGCTGCGTTAGGTCCATCGCCGTAACGCCGAGGGTGCGGCGGACCAAGATCACGAGGTCCTTCTTGTCCCAATTGTAAATGGCACCCACGTGGGTCTGCATGTCATCGTTGAAGCCCGTGTACATGTGGGCGGGACGCGGCCTCTCCTGCAGCGGCGCAATGCGCCTCATCTGGAAGTCACGGAAGACCGCGTGGCTGGACAGGCCCCCCCTCCGGAGGTAGCTGATCCACTCCAGCACCCCGTCCAGCTCCCTCCTGGCTCACGAACGCGCCCCCCAGTTCCTCTGATTCACCGGGATCCCCGTCGGAAGGGAGAGGTGGGGGTGGTCGCCCAGGCTGGTGTAGAACCAGAAGGCCCTCCAGTTCTTCCACCTGGAGTAGGGGTGAATGTCGATGAAGGGGGTGCCGACGGTCTGTCTGCTCCGCGGCTGGATCGCCACGTATCCGACCGCGCCGGGAGCCCGCCGCACACCCGAAGAACTGCTGAAAAAGATGCGGTGAGGGCATCACCCCACAAACATCTCACGGTGTAGGCGAAGACGCGAGGTAGAAGACGGCGTTGGGGGTGAGGTGGTGCAGCCGAGGTCATAGAACTCCAGCACGTCGAGGAAGAAGCGAGAGAAGGGCGGAACCAGCCCGACCATGGCGAAAGAGGCGAAGAACACCATCCTCATGGGGGCCGCTCCTCGGAACATCGCCGCCACTGCGCGTGCCGCACGGCATGTATTTGTTGAAGAGGCTTCGGGCCTCCGCGGTGCGAACCAGGGATTTGGGGAGCACGCTCCCCGACTCCAGAGGTGAATCACAGGCCATCTCAAAGGTGGGCGTTGAAGTGCGAAAAGGGAAGCCGGTGGCAAGAGAAAGGAGGTGAAGGGAGCAAGGGCGCTGGGAAGGTGAGAGGCGAATGGCTGTGAGAGGCGATGGCTGTGGGAAGCGTAGAAACTGATCCCCCTTCTCGTGGATCCCTTTTTATAAGCAACCACCACCCCCTCGGATTCTACGGCATTAATTTCGCCCCACTACCACACGACGCGCCTCCTCGGCTCCTCGCCCCTTCGTTTTTTTCGCATCCCCTTTGGTTCCCACACGACGTGCCGCCTGGGGTTTCGTGTCCATCAGGCACACTACGCGGGACGGAGAGAGCTAGGTAGGTTTGATGGGCCCCCACGTGCGCGGTCCGAATAAACTCGCCCCCGTCTAGAGAAAGCTTGGCCTAGCGCGGCATCGCTTGTCGCATACCAGCCTCCCGCTTGGCGAGGCGCATCCAGTGCCTGGCCCACACACTCAAGGAAATGATGTTAACCGCGCCCGAATCCGACTCGGTCCCTGGCCAACACCGGGGCTACTGTCGGTGATATGGGTCCAGGGGTATGTTGGAGATACAATATCTAAAAAGGAAGGCGCGCCACGTGGCCACCCCAAGAGGGGCTTGGCCCGGGGACTGCCCGGAGGCCACCGTATTCCCAGGCGGCATGGTCCGGATCACCGGACCCCAAAGCAGGATCCGGATCACCAGGACCCCCATCCCTCACCCCGCACCTCTCAGAGAGAGGGCGAGTCCAACTCGCCAACCACCTCATTTAATGCCTAAAGAGACGCTAAGCGCCTGCCCGCCACATTTAATGCGATGTGAGGCGCGCCCGTCGCCGCTCTCATCATCACCCTTTTTGCCCGTCACGAGGCAAAGAGGTCATAAAGTCTTTGACTGCGATCATGGTATGGCAGCACGCCCACTCCGCGCACGCCCCCCTCCACGCCCCGTCCAGTCGCGTTAAATGCGTTGGGCGGACGCGTGGGAGAGAGAACACGAGCGCAAGAGGCATTGCGTCAGCACCTACCCAGGAGATGGGCCACTGACCAGTAGGCCCCACTGGAGTAGGTAGGCCGGCCCATCCTCGCGTCAGCAACATGGATGCCACGACGCCCGCTTTTCTCCGCCTACTCCCATGACGCGGCAACAGAACAAGGATGGGGATGGCTTCTTCGACAAGACAAGGCCGAGCCGCTTCATCATGTGGAGCGGGGTAGAAAAAATCAGGACTACCGTGGTGTTCCCCTTGCACTATAAAAGGAGTCCCAAGTCCATCATAAAAAGGTTGGTTGGTTCCGTTCGTCGTTCCAGAGCAACAGCTAGTTCTTATCAACGCCTTGGCCACCTCGGTCCACCACCTCCGACACCCCCAAGGAGAACACCATCACCGATCCCCGTAATTCATCCCTCATATTACACAAAGAACAGGAGTAGGGTATTACACCTCATAGGTGGCCCGAACCCGTATAAACCCCTCGTGTCCGTTGCGGTTGTGATTTTCTTCAGCCTCACCGGCTCCTCCGCATCCTCATCGTACCCCGATTCATCGCTCCCGTGCCGAACCAAAAGGGGGTCCCCGGATTCCCGCGTGTCGAGCACACGCATCGACAAATTGGATTTCTTGCACGTACGGTAGAGTCCGAGGGAGCCGTTGAGAACATTGAAGACTCAAGCCAACAAGGTCACGAGCAAGGCAAGTCATCACTCCCTTTGAACATGTTGAACCTATTTGCGAAATGATATTGATTTAAACTTCAAATATGCATGCTATACACGAAATACCTATGCTTGATATGCCATGCCTTGATTTTGCTTACCCTTAAATATAATCTTTGCAACCCTCGATGTGATATAACCGAAGGAAACCTTCGGTAAAATGCTTAGCCATGCTTATACTAGAATCTTGCATACTCATATTTTTACAAAAAGCTATATGCTTGGGCAACTACCTTAGGGAAGGTAGTTGAGATACGACATGTGGAGACATGAGCGTCACATTGCCTTGAACACGACGAAAATAGTTTTGATGGAAAAATGAAGGTACAAAAGCAATATTTTAGTCTGGGGCGGATGGATGAATTTGGGTGGATTCTGGCAAAGGCAAGTGTCGTATAGACCTAGCATAGTAGATAGCCGAGCGGAGGCAGTATCCCTTCATAGTGGTTCTTGTGTGGAGATGTGGTTCTGGTTGTTGAGATGAGGCTGCGGCCTACGTGCTGAGTAATGAATGAAAATTTGGTGAGTTTCCCCTTACCCCGGGATCGCCAGAACTCCTCTCACTACTAGGAAAGGACAGCTAGAGTGCAAGAGGAATTAAGTTCATGGAGCGAGTACTGCCAAAGTGAGGTTATCGAAAGGCTTTGCCATGACCGTCCCATATGAAGGGATGAAGGCTCATTCAATGAGCAGTTGCGGAGTACGAGTAAAGTGTACATCCACTACAGTGTGAGTAAATCAACCTATTCGAATAGCCGTGCTCGTGGATAATGAGCGGCGTGACAAGTTTCTCTTGTGGCTAGACTCATAAATTTTAAAATGATGGGGCAGAATGCATAATGATTTTGTGTGCTGGTGGACTCAACTTCTCGAACTGCGAGAAGGGGTAGACTCCCCAGAAAGCCATGACGATCCGGAGGCGGGAAGCCATCCTTGGAATCACGACGGATGGTAGAGAGAACCGCCGCCGACTTAATATACTATGGAACTAAAACATGACCTGGCTAGCTGTTAGGTTTGTGAAATGATTTATGAAAATTGGCTTTGTGCAAATAAACCATAGCCATCCTTTGAATGACCCTATCATGTGCATCATTCCGTGTTGGCTTGCTGAGTACGTTGGGTACTCACCCTTGCTATACGCACAAACCTTCAGATGGTGGGAACGAAGAACTGGAGGACCCCTATGCTTACTGCCAGGTGGGCGAAGAAGGAGAAGGCGCCTACTAGGTCTTAGTCCCCGGTCGTTGCCTGTGGCAATTGACATGTCGCGCCTTCCGTCCGCTATCTTATCTAATTTCGTTTTTGGTTGTATCCGGACCGGTAGGTCCTATTTGTTTTGGATATTGCCTTCGGGCCTATTATTGTAATATATTTGTGGTGTAAGACTATTCGTGCACTTTGCACCCGATAATTCAGACTGTATTCGTGGGTACCAAACTACTCGATCCAGGGAAATGGTGCTATGAACACGAATGATTCTCGTTCCAAAAATGGGGGTCCACATAGCACGGCAGGAAAAGGAGCCGCAGGCGAACGACGGCAAGCGGAGATGGCGGCCGGCGCTCGGGCGGCAGCGTGGATGGCGGTCCGGCCACGATTGGGGACGATGAAGGGGCGACCGAGGCTCGGAGGAGCGCGGCGAAGCCGAGAGACAATGCGGCACGTCCCGGAACGGCGAGGCGGCGGGAAATGGCGGCCGAAGAGAGGCGGCGATGGCGGTGGCTCGGTCGCACGGCAGGGAGGCGTTCTAGGGACGGCTCGAGGGTGGGGAGTGGCGGCCGGGGTGCGGTGGGATGAGGTGAAGATGGCGGTGGCCTTGGCATGCGGCGGCGGTGACCAGAGCTTCGGTGGTGCATGGCCAGAGCACGGCGGCAAGTAGCGGAGCAAGGCTGGGCACGGGGAGGGAGTTTTGGGGCACGCGAGCTCGGGGTTTGGGGGAAACGGGAGAGGGGAGAGGGGAGCTCGGGGAAGGGTTTTATAGGCGCGAGGCCCTCGGATTCGGCGGGGATGGCGCAAATCATGGCGGAGGCGATGGTCAAAGGTAATGGCGCGACGGCGTTAAAGCGGCGATTAATGGCGGAGGGATTTGGGGAAATTAAGAGGAGGAAAATGCGCAGAGTTAGTGCGGGTTTAGGGCGGCCACTGGACCGACGGGGTGCGGGGGATTCGCGGCGGTGAGGGCGTGGCAACGGCGGCAATGGCGGCCGGATGGCGGGAGGAGGGAGACGAGCCCAACAGGTGGGCCCCACATGTCAATGACCGGGAGAGAGAGGAGGCCGGATGGACTTTGGAGACGCGCGAGGGCGAATAGGTCGCGGCCACAAGGCCGACCACGAGCACATGGCGCCGGAGAGAGAGAGCAGGCCGGGCCGGATTGAGAACAAGGGAGGGAATCTGACTTCAAGGAAATAGGCTTAAAGTGGCCCGAGAACAATAGGATGATTTTTAATTTGTTTTCCATTTAAATTAATCACATAAATGATCTTTGAATTTTCATAAATACTTTTAGCACTCAAATAATTCCAAGAAAAATCTTGAAAACAGATGAACACTCAAAGTATTTAATAAAAATATAACAAGATCATTCAATGATTAATTTACTCAAATGTTATTTGTATTATTAAAAATATTTTTAGAGGTAAAAAATTCACTAAAAATTTCGTAGAATACTTTAGGGCATGAAGAATATTTAAAAATATTTCCGCTATAATATTTAAAGGAAATTTTAATTTCTTTCTTAATTTCACTTGATAATTTCTTTGTCCTTTTTATTTAATTTCTAGAAAATGATTTATTAAATGATTTTTAATCCCAAAAAATCGGGGTGTGACAAAACCCCAATAAGCTTTTGTTAACGACCAAATTTGTAAGCCAAATCCCGGTTTGAAGCTACAATTGAAGCGGCACTGGAGTGTGTGATTCTTGGAAACAGAGCGCGCCTACGAGTATTAATCGACTAAAGAGTTAATCGGCGAGGCCGAATCGATAAGGACATCTGACGTAGCCAATTCGGATTGGGATAACAGATATGACCGATCTCTAAGGAAGATATGAAGATCATCATCGATTCGGTTTCTAAGTGCTTGAGAGATACCGCCATCTTCGAATAATTCTTGTCACAATTCACGTTGTCGGGGTTAGTGCTTCCATCATCATGATACTCCAATTCTCGTCTTCGTAGTCCGCATAATTATCATATATGCTATATAGTCGAACATCAAGCCAGGGGACCAGTATTCCTCCCTGAGGGTAAATTTCCTCAGTACAGGGCCTTGGCAACAGATGGGTTGCCGACTACTTCAGCAGTTCCTCCGGAACAGCCGATCGCGCCAGGATCGGTTTCCCTCAAGTCGTTCGTGCCACCATCGTCATCAAAGCCGACGGATTTCCAACCCAAAGTCTTGATAAGGCCACAAGCTCACCATGCAGGCCATGAATTCCCTCAGATCTCCTCAGAACAGGTCACGGCCATGTTCAATGCTGATCGGCCACCTGTTCTGCCCAATGTGTCGATAGGATCCTATCCGTCAAACTTCCCAACATCCTATCGGCTCACAGCCTCTTTAGGAACAACCTCCCATGGTGCACCAATCTCCCCAGCATTATCCAGGAGGCAACTTTAATCAGCATTATCAACCTCATTCACCTCGGATGTAGTATCGGCAAGGACCACTCCAGTTTGATCAGTACGAGCCGATGCAGCAACAAGCACAGGAGGTGCCTCAACAGAACAAGCCTTGGGTGGACTTGATAGCCGACATGATGAGAGAACTGAAGGGTTACGCGGAGGCTACGCTAGCCGAAAACAAAAACTTTTACCGCGCAAACCAGGAACACTTGCAAGTAAGGGCCGATAGATCGTTACCGATTGGAGTGTGCAGCGGAAACAGCCAATCAGGGCTATCCGATCCGGAATAGTGTAGCCGATTCCCACAAGCCGATAGCCGATACCCGGAGACAGTCGATTCGCCAATCAGCCGATTCGCAGATGCCGTAGCCGATCCGAAGCCGATCAACAGCGCGCAACGTAGCAGCGCCTCTACCGGTATCCACACGTCCGGGGACAGAACGTCGAACACCCGTGTGCTAGCACGCGATGCAAGGCTAGGGTTTGGCTCGAAAGTGGGGAGGGTTTCCGTGGAGATTGATCTCGGCGACTTCTGTTGCACGCGATGCAATTGACGTGTAGCAGATCTCCACCCCTCCCTCCTTTATATAGAGTTGGCCGACTGGGACTAGTGGCCGATCACGACTCTATTTCAAATCGGATCTTATCCGAATCTCATAGAGTCAGCCGCCCATACGTCGTAAGACCATAGGACTCTATCCGATCGGATCCCTATCCGATCGAGCCGTATCCGAGTCCAACTCGAATGCCTGTTCTTATCCCCTTAAGCGTGCGACCCTGTAGGTTCAGGTATACTCGGTCTTGGCTATAGTCTAACTTAGCCGATTGTCGGCTCAAGTCCAACTCAGTCGACCCGTCAACAGCGGCGCCTAGCAGCACATATTGACACCATAGTATACAAGAATAATATCGGCTCCGAACTGTAATGTGTACACAAATCCCTTTGCCTCACGATACCGTTAAGCTATAGGCAAGATGTGTGCCATCCCTTCAATAGCTTAACCATTCACTCGAACTGTATTGGATTATCTGTTTGTTGATTGACTCCTCAATCAACTTAGCATGGCCATGCATTTCCACAATCCATTACCTCGAGGGGCCCAGAGATATCTCTCCAAAGGAGGGGCAAATTCCATCTTGATCACTCACATCCCACTCCATGTTTCATAGCAAACCCGAAAACTACCTTTATAACTACCCGATTACGGAATAGCGTTTTGTAGTCCCAAAGTAGGCTACTACACATGTTGGAATCCATGGTGATCTCAGGTCTAAGGACTTTGTACCAACACTACCCGAGACCAACTAATGGCACATTGATTCCCGTAGTGTCTCATGGTGGGTCTATCCAACAATGTGTTCTCCAACACATATGTCCATGTTTATTGATTTGGTATCTCCATACCCATGATCTATGAGACATGATCATCAATCAATAGACATGCCGATCTTAGAATCATATTAGTTCCAATAATATGATATATGATCAGGGATCATTTAAAAATAGATTCATACATAAAGAGTCTCATAAATAAGTCAGGTACTTATTGATCAATACAAGATGTCTATTTCATAGAACTGAATAACACTTTATTCATTTATACATAAACATTGACGTGATATCCAACATCTCCATGTTGCCTCTAGGGCATATCACTAACAAGAACAATTCGGCCTCAAACCCAAGGACATGGGCAACATGTATCGGTATCCTTACCCCGAGTACTTTGAAAGAGATCCATTGCCTAACCAATACAAGGTGCCAGATTTTTCCAAGTTCTCAGGGCAGGATAATGTTTCTACCTATGAGCATGTTAGCCGATTTTTAGCCCAGTGCAGAGAGGCATCGGTTACAGACGCCCTGAGGGTTAGGCTTTTTCCCCTCTCACTCTCTGGATCGGCTTTTACCGTTTTTCTTTGCTCCCATAAAATTATGTACAAAGTTGGGCCGATCTAGAGAAGCAGTTTCATCGGTACTTCTACACCAGCATCCATGAGATGAAACTATCCGATTTGACAGCCACCAGGCAAAATCATGATGAATCGGTCCCGGACTACATCTAGAGATTTAGAGATATGAGGAACCGATGCTATAGCCTCGATGTTGTCGATTCCCGCTTAGCCGATTTAGCCTTCCAAGGTTTATCAACCGCCATTAGGGAAAGGTTTTTGGCTCAGGACTTCGAGAGCTTGGCGCACTTGGCCCAAAAAAATCACAGCCCATGAACAGCGCTTCCGGGAGGCCAAGAAGGCTTTCAAAAAAGTGAGTCATGTTGCCTATGCCTCGGAGTCCAACTCCAAGAATGTGAATCAAGTAGCAAGCACCGAATGGGCAAGGAACAAAAAGACCATAACTTGCTAATGGGTGAAAAATTCGGCTAAGGAAGAAAAATATGACTTTGACATCACCAAAGCTGACAAGATCTTCGACCTGCTGCTTTGGGAGAAGCAAATCCAACTTTCGGCTAATCATGTCATTCCATCGGCCGAGGAGTTGAAGAGGAGAAAATATTGCAAGTGGCATAACAGTGGTTCCCATAGTACAAACTGAAGGGTTACGCGGAGGCTACGCTAGCCAAAAACAAAAAACTTTTACCGCGCAAACCAGGAACACTTGCAAGTAAGGGCCGATAGATCGTTACCGATTGGAGTAGAGTGCGGCGGAATAGCCAATCGGGGCAATCCGATCCGGAACAGTGTAGCCGATTCCGAGACAGCCGATTCGAGTCGTCCGGTCGTGTTCTCACGCCTCGCTCCGATGCGCCCGACCGCAGCCGATTCCACCACGGCCGATCAAGAGCGCGCAACGTAGCGGCGCCTCTACCGATATCCACACGTCCGGGGACGAACGCCGTACACCCGTGTGCTAGTACGCGATGCAAGGCTAGGGTTTGGCTCGAAAGTGGGGAGGGTTTCCGTGGAGATTGATCTCGGCGACTTCGTTGCACGCGATGCAATTGACGTGTCACGCTCTCCACCCCCTCCTTTATATAGAGTTGGCCGGCGGGACTAGTGGCCGATTAGGACTCTATTTTGAATCGGATCTCATCCGTATCTCATAGAGTTGGCTGCCCCACACGTCGTAAGCCCATAGGACTCTATCCGATCGGATCCCTATCCGATCGAGCCGTATCCGAGTCCAACTCGAATATCTATTCTATCCCCTTAAGCGTGCGACCACGTAGGTTCAGGTATACTCGGTTTCGGCTATAGTCTAACTTAGCGATCGTCGGCTCGAGTCTAACTCGGCCGACTGTCACGCGGGCGCCTAGCGGCACATATTGACACCATAGTATACAAGAATAATATCGGCTCGAACCTGTAATGTGTACACAAATCCCTTTGCCTCACGATACCGGTTAAGCTATAGGCAAGATGTGTGCCATCCCTTCAATAGCTTAACCATTCACTCGAACCGTATTGGATTATCGTTTGTTGATTGACTCCTCAATCAACTTAGCATGGCCATGCATTTCCATAATCCATTACCTCGAGGGGCCGGAGATATCTCTCCAAAGGAGGGGCAAATTCCATCTTGATCACTCACATCCCACTCCATGTTTCATAGCAAACCCGAAAACTACCTTTATAACTATCCGATTACGGAATAGCGTTTGGTAGTCCCAAAGTAGGCTACTACACATGTTGGAATCCATGGTGATCTCGGGTCTAAGGACTTTGTACCAACACTACACGAGACCAACTAATGGCACATTAATTCTGTAGTGTCTCATGGTGGGTCTATCCAACAATGTGTTCTCTAACACATATGTCCATGTTTATTGATTTGGTATCTCCATACCCATGATCTATGAGACATGATCATCAATCAATAAACATGCCGATCTTAGAATCATATTTGTTCCAACAATATGACATATGATCGGGATCGTTTAGAAATAGATTCATACATATCGAGTCTCATAAATAAGTCACGTACTTATTGATCAATACAAGATGTCTATTTCATGGAACTGAATAACACTTTATTCATTTATACATAAACATTGACGTGATATCCAACATCTCCATGTTGCCTCTAGGGCATATCACTAACAATCTCCCACTTGCACTAGAGTCAATCATGTAAGTATCTAATACCCATTGCTCTTGTGTGCGCCTCATGCTTCGGTGAGGAGAGGTTTTGTCGGCGGATCGGCTATGTTGAGATCCGTGTGCACTTTGCATATCTTGACATCACCTCTGTCCACTATCTCGCGGATGAGATGATATCGCCGAAGTATGTGTTTGGACTTCGATGTGACCTCGGCTCCTTGGCTTGCGCAATGGCTCCACTATTATCACAATAGAGAGACATTGGACCGTCGTACTAGTCATCACACCAAGCTCGAAAGGAATTTCTTGATCCAAACAGCCTCCTTTGCGGCTTCCGGCAGCAACAATGTACTCGGCCTCCGTTGTAGAATCGACAACGTATCCCGCTTGGAACTCTTCCAGTGATTGCGCCTCCGTTCGGCGGAACACGAACCCGGTTGCGATCTATAATCATCCTTGTCCGTTTGGAAGCTAGCATCGGTGTAACCACTTACAACGAGCTCTTCCTCACCTCCATAGACTAGGAACATATCCTTAGTTCTTCTCAAGTACTTAAGGATATTCTTTACTGGCAATCCAGTGACCTTCACTGGATCTCGACGGTATCTGCTCGTAGCACTCAAAGCGTACGAGACATGCAGGCGTGTACAAAGCATGGCATACATGATGGATCCAATTGCCGAAGCATATGGAACCATACCTATCTTATTCCGCTCATCATGTGTCGAGGACACGATTCTTGCTAAGATTGATGCCATGTGACATAGGCAAGAAACCTTTCTTGGAATCATGCATGTTGAACCTTTTCAACACCTTGTCAATGTATGTACTTTGGCTTAATCCAATTAGCCTCTTGGATCTATCTCTATAGATCCGAATGCCCAATATATATGCTGCCTCCCTAAGTCTTTCATGGAAAAACTATTTTCAATGAAGACTTGACGGATTCAAGCATAGGGATATCATTTCCAATCGGTAATATGTCATCCACATATAAGATTAGAAATACAATTGCGCTCCCACGACCTTTTTGTAAACACAGGCCTCTTCTTCATTTTTGATGAAACCAAACCCTTTGATTACTTCATCAAAACGAATATTCCAACTCCGAGATGCTTGCTTCAATCCATAAATGGATTTCGTAGCTTGCATATCTTTCGAGCGATTCGGATCGATAAAACCCTGAGGTTGTATCATGTATACATCCTCGCTTAGGTTTCCATTTAGGAAAGCCGTTTTGACATCCATCTGCCATATCTCATAATCGAAATATGCAGCAATCGCTAGGATAATCCGAATAGATTTAAGCATTGCGACGGGCGAGAAGGTTTCATCATAATCAACTCCTTGAATCTCTTTAAAACCTTTCGCCACCAATCGCGCCTTATAGATGTGAACATTTCCATCCATATCGGCCTTTTTCTTAAAAACCCATTTACACTCAATGGTTTTGACACCATCAGTGGATCAACCAAGTTCCAAACTTGATTGTCGTACATGGATTCTATTTCGGATTTCATGGCTCCAAGCCACTTGTTGGAATCGGGTCCCACCATTGCTTCCTCATAGGTCTTAGGTTCATCGTTGTCCAACAACAATATATCACATTGTTCCGCACTTTGTGTACCTATCGGTGCACGACGTGATCTTTCGGACCTCCGTGGGCTGGTGTATCTACAAGCCGGTGGCGCAACACTTTGCACCTCCGTTGTGGTTCGTGGTCGCTGAAACATTTTCTCGGTGTTTCTTGAACTTCTTCAAGATGCACCCTGCTCCCACTAACCCTTCTTGAAAGAAACTCTTTCTCCAAGAAGACACCGTGTGGGCGACAAACACTTTGCCTTGTTCCCGATTATAAAAGTAATATCCCTTAGTTTCCTTAGGATATCCCACAAAGAAGCACTTGTCGGATTTGGGTGTGAGCTTGTCGGATGTAAACGTTTTACATAAGCCGCATCCCCAAATTTTGAGAAAAAGACAAACTAGGGGTTGCCTGTCCATGTTTCATATGGTGTCTTTTCAACCGACTTAGATGGAACTCTATTTAGTGTGAGCGCATGTTTCAAGAGCATATCCCCGAAGGATAACGGAAGATCACTTTGGCTCATCATCGACCGCACCATGTCCAACAAGGTGCGATTTCTCCGTTCGGATACTCCGTTCCATTGCGGAGTTCTGGGCGGAGTCATTTGTGGAACAATTCCACAATCTTTCGGATGATTACCAAACTCTTGGCTCAAGTATTCCCCTCCACGATCGATCGTAGAAACTTGATTGTTTTCCCTAAATGATTACAGTACTTCATTCTGGAATTCTTTGAACTTTTCAAAGGATTCGGACTTATGCCTCATTAAGTAGATATAACCATATCTACTAAAGTCATCGGTAAAGGTAATGAAGTATTGATAACCACCTCCGGCCGTTGAGCTCATTGGTCCACAAACATCGCATGTACGAGTGCCAATAAGTCACTTGCTCTCTCACTATGTCCCGTGAAAGGTGCCTTTGTCATCTTACCAAGTAAACAAGACTCACATGTCTCAAATGATTCAAAATCAAAAGAGTGAAGCAATCCATCCTTATGGAGCTTCTCCATGCGTTTCTTATTTATATGGCCTAAGCGACAATGCCGGATAAACGTGGGGTTTATATCATTAGAGAGTTGCCTTTTCGTATTAATGTTATAGATGGGAGACGCTTCAAGATTCAAAACGTATAATCCATTCACCAATGGAGCATGAAAATAGAACATATCTCTAAGATATATTGAACAACCATTGTCCATTGATCTAAAATCATATCCTTCCGCTTGCAAACATGAAGTGGAAATAACGTTTTGACATAGTGTTGGAACACAATAACAATTATTCAATTCCAAAACTAATCCCGAAGGTAGATGAAGTGATGTATCGTGCCGACAAAGAATCGTAGCAACGCTTGCTCCATTGCCGACGCGCGAGTTCACCTCGCCCCTTCTCAATCCTCTACTTCTTCTCATTCCCTGCAACGATTTGCAAATATGAGCTACGATCCGGTATCAAATACCCAAGAGTCGTAGGTGAAGTAGC